>CANNZV010003311.1:0-66797 GCA_947561585.1 Caprella mutica
GTGTAATTCGGTATAATTCGGTGTAATTCGGTATAATTCGGTATTGAGTATAGTGTAATTCGGTATAATTCGGTGTAATTCGGTATAATTCGGTGTAATTCGGTATTGAGTATAGTGTAATTCGGTATAATTCAGTGTAATTCGGTATAATTCGGTGTAATTCGGTATAATTCGGTATTGAGTATAGTGTAATTCGGTATAATTCGGTGTAATTCGGTATAATTCGGTATTGAGTATAGTGTAATTCGGTATAATTCGGTGTAATTCGGTATAACTCGGTGTAATTCGGTATTGAGTATAGTGTAATTCGGTATAATTCGGTGTAATTCGGTATAATTCGGTGTAATTCGGTATTGAGTATAGTGTAATTTGGTATAATTCGGTGTAATTCGGTATAATTCGGTGTAATTCGGTATAATTCGGTGTAATTCGGTATAATTCGGTATTGAGTATAGTGTAATTCGGTATAATTCGGTATAATTCGGTATAATTCGGTATTGAGTATAGTGTAATTCGGTATAATTCGGTGTAATTCGGTATTGAGTATAGTGTAATTCGGTATAATTCGGTGTAATTCGGTATAATTCGGTGTAATTCGGTATTGAGTATAGTGTAATTCGGTATAATTCGGTGTAATTCGGTATAATTCGGTATTGAGTATAGTGTAATTCGGTATAATTCGGTGTAATTCGGTATAATTCGGTGTAATTCGGTATTGAGTATAGTGTAATTCGGTATAATTCGGTATAATTCGTTGTAATTCGGTATAATTCGGTATTGAGTATAGTGTAATTCGGTATAATTCAGTGTAATTCGGTATAATTCGGTATAATTCGGTATTGAGTATAGTGTAATTCGGTATAATTCGGTGTAATTCGGTATTGAGTATAGTGTAATTCGGTATAATTCGGTATTGAGTATAGTGTAATTCGGTATAATTCGGTGTAATGCGGTATAATTCGGTGTAATTCGGTATAATTCGGTGTAATTCGGTATAATTCGGTATTGAGTATAGTGTAATTCGGTATAATTCGGTATTGAGTATAGTGTAATTCGGTATAATTCGGTGTAATGCGGTATAATTCGGTGTAATTCGGTATAATTCGGTGTAATTCGGTATAATTCGGTATAATTCGGTATTGAGTATAGTGTAATTCGGTATATTTCAGTGTAATTCGGTATAATTCGGTGTAATTCGGTATAATTCGGTGTAATTCGGTATAATTCGGTGTAATTCGGTATTGAGTATAGTGTAATTCGGTATAATTCGGTGTAATTCGGTATAATTCGGTGTAATTCGGTATAATTCGGTGTAATTCGGTATAATTCGGTATTTAGTGTAACCGCAATATAACTATATTGCGTTTGAGTATATAACTCTTGGCTGCAATCATATATTGGTACACCATATTTTAGTTTGAAATAATTCCATTGCTATTGTTTCTTATGGCTTGGTTAAGTTGCTTTTGTAGTGAATCATAATTTGCATATTCCTACTAACAATTGGTTTCATGCGATTGAGCTCTTTATCAGTTTGTAGGTATTTGTCCGACAACATAGTTTTTGATACAATTTTTTTTAAGAGTTATAGGGTCTATCTTTTTTGCTGTGGTTAATATTTCGATGGTCTGATATATGGTTGGGGTGGCACCCATTTGAAGTAAAATATTATGATAGAACCCTATTTAGAAACTCATATATTTTGAAACTGTTTGATTAAAGGAAAATCAAATGAAGTATCATAATTTAAAGTAAGATATTTACGAAACATCTTTTTTATATACCACTAAAATGTAGTAAAACAATTTAAATTATTTTTATTTGGAAAACATTATTTAGAACTAAATATTTCAAAATATTCTATTTAGGAAGAAAAATGAATTCAGTAAAACAATTTGGAATCTCATTTAAACGAGTAAACTATTCAGAAATAAATCAATGAAGAAACGATTAGTTTGGAAGAAAATTTCTGGTGGTTGATTGTATTATCTATGATATAATGAAAGAAGTTATTATTTGTTAGTACTTTCTTAATGATTAGTTTGTGTGGAATATAGAAGTCGATATCAGAACATAATAGATATGCTCATATGAAAAAAAATATTTATTACTCATCCTTTGTAGTGTTTGGGGGGATTATTTGCATAGTTATTATTTATTTCTCGCAAAAGTGAAAAAAATAGCATGCAATTTGATCATTATGATCAGTATGCAATGTAAAAATAGTATTCAACTGGTGCACTATTAAGTTTTCAACTGATTACATGTACAGTTGTACACTGTACAGGAGTCCAAACCCCCCCCCCCCTAAAAAAAAAAATCATCTCACCCCTATCCCTCTCATCTCTCAAATTGAAACAGTAAATTACAATACCGAAAAAAATGTTTACAATCATGTCTGCAGTAGAACTGAAAAGTTTAATTGCTGTTTCTTGTTCTAAATAAATTAGGTCAGAAAATATAGACTAAAATAACTCATTATAAAATGGTTGCCAGCGTACAGTGATTGGCGAAATAATTTCATATATAATATCCTATTTTAAAACCTTAAGATTAAAAACCTATCAAAACATTTCCCATAACATTTTAAACAACTCGTAACATATCATTTATTACAACTTTCAATGTTTGTGTAGAATATTTATTTAATATACTGTAAGAAATTAAATATTGAATAATAACAGAATATTCTGAAGAATAATAAAGTAAAATCAAATTTTTGTATTCGAAAAACTGACATGGCAGAATAATTGATATTTTTTTGATGATATTTTTTCCATCTAAAACAATAGCATTTAAATACCTAAAAAAGTTAATAACTATATCTTTCACTCTACTAAGTTTCGTGTAAACATCTTCAATATAAACTTTAAAAATAACTTGTCATCACTAAAACAATAATTTGTATCTGATATCAAAACTTCATCGTCTGCAAATAATGTACAATTGAAACTTACTGAATAATTACACATACTGCAGATGTAATTGATAGAAATATTAAAAATCAGAGTTCTGATGCATGAGTCTTGATAAACTGAAGTTAGAAGTTAGTTTGAAGTTAGACTGGAAATTCCCTTTTTCGAAATACTGCTGTCGGATAAAGAAACATAGCAACACGAGTTTACTTTTCAATATATGAATTGATAATGAAAGATGAAAACTGTAAAATAGCAATGTTAATAGATAACCTTCCCTCAATCCGTTTTGATGATGTATAAGAGTACTGTTGGTAACTATCAAAATGGTCAGTTTTTTCAATAAATAGTCTAGATCAGTTTGTTAAAAATAGTTGAAGTTGGTATGGTCTATAATTTGGATTATCGTCTTACTTGTCGGATTTAATAAAAGGTATATAGTAAGAGTGAATATTCAATTCTTGGCCAAAAACCTTTTTCAATAAATGCGTTAAAAATCTTTGCTAGGTTGGGCATATCAAATTAGTTACTCTCATTAAAAATAATTATGTTTATATTTTTTTGGTATAAAAGTTCTATTATATATAGGTTAAAAAAGCCTTTCACAGCTCAATCTACAATCTACCTGATGTAAACTCTACATTGTTGTAACCGCTAGTTTGTTGTGCTGCACAGTTCGTAATTATATTTTAATGTGTTATTTTGGGGCAGGCCCTCCCCCCACCGATGCACATATAATATCCTTTAAATTAAATAATAACTAAAATGAAAGTATTAACGCAGGCTCGGCATTATAGGGGGTTAAAGAGGTTAGAAACGCAATGCGTTTTCTAATCGGCAAATTGCGCAAAACACATAGTTTAGTCTAGACGCTTGATTTAAATTAGAATAGTTTATTAGATATTTATATTTGATTGAAAATATTCAAACTCAACGGGAAATCCATTATATTAGAGGTTATTTAATTTGTTAATTTAATTTATTTTCAACTTTGAGTTTAAATAACCTCTAATATTATAGATATTTATAGCATTACAAATAACAACTAAATAAATAATAAATTTGTGCTAGTTTAAAACTTTTATTAGTCATAAATTAATATTTCATTGAATGATCATTAATAATATCACTTATAAATATTGATAACAACAAAAAAAATCAATTATATATATTGATAATAAATAGTGCCCATTGTAGGATGACAATTAATAGTTCATTTATTGATTGCTAATAAATGGTTTTAATTACAGGTTGACAATTAATAGTTTTAATTATTGATTGCTAATAAATAGTTTTTATTACAGGTCGACAATTAATAGTTTTAATTATTCATTGATTATAAATAGTATAATTTTCGATTCATAATAATTTGGTTCCACAACAAACAACCTTCTTTTTTCTGACGTCTCAAAACGTGTTAAATCCCTCACCTAGTGTAAATAATTATATTACACTTATTTATGTCGCAAATATGAATGAGTATTTACTTACAAGCCGTTTAATATAACGTGTCACAGCGAATTGAAAGAGTATAATTTATAATAAATAACAATTGTACGAAAATTCGTTACAGTCAATAATTGCGTTAATCATACAAATTTAAAATTCCAAAAAATAATTTCGAACAGGCTACTATAAGAAGTCTAAAATTGGTATAAATATTAGCCAATGAACAATGAATTACAACACATTCTTACCTTCATTTTTTCAAATGACCATAACAGCTAATTGATTTTTGAGCTAAGACGTATTGAAAAATTAAACCTATAGCTCCGAAATGAGGTTTGAAAATCCAATAGAATTACTGTCAAAATAAGCTTCCAATAGAAAGATATATCATAATGCAATGACAGGCTTAAGGGAAGTTATTTCTACAATCAAATAACTTTCTACAAAAATAATGTTATGTTATGTTATTTCTACAAAATAACATAATCCATTTTGAAGAAAGAAAATTGCCGATTCAACAGAAATAGCAGTGTGGTAAGAGAACTTTTCGGACGAATGTTTATTACACTAAATTCCTTTCATTCTAGGCATCGTGAAACAGAAACAGACCCACAACTTGGTTTGATGTCTTGATTGCATCTTGAAATTAGCTTTGATCACTAAAGTAAATGTTGTTGGTTGTGGCTCAACAATTGGTTGATAATATAGTTCAATGAATAATAATAGCTAATTATATTGCTTCCAAAATGATACACATTTTCTATGTGAGACTGATGTTACTAGTCCATTAAATTAGGTTTCTTTGTCATTTTTTAAATTCAATAAATTAGGTTTCTTTGTCATTTTTTTAAATTTATAAAGGTCTTGCAAAGAAAATTTGTAAGCAATATATTTTTATTATATTGAACTATGAGCAATAACAAGAAAATTTAAGAAATTTTTGAGGAATTTTCCTTTTTGAATACATCTAAATGAAATTTTAGAAACAATTTTAATTTCCATCTTCTGAAATCGGAAGTCAAATTTTATTCTTGTTAATCATTTCCATCAGTTCTCTTTAACTCAACTTTCCACGAAATGTCTATATCTAATCGAAAAGACAATTTTCAAGTTATAATATATGTACCATTATTCCAAGAGATAATTATGATTAAGAGGGTTTCAGTTATAATCTTCTACAAGCACTACAACTGCAATGCAATAGATATCATAGATTGAGAGATATGGAATACAGTGTGAAGGTGAAATAACGAAGGAAATGAAATATAACTTCATAAATTAGTACCTTGACTCAGAAGTGTAGCCGGGATATATTTTCATTATTAATAATATAAAATAGCATACTCATAAACATCATTTGAATACAATTAGTCACTAGCTAAATAGTAATTAAATTTTAATATCAATGTGGAAGCTTCGTATTTGTTAATCTGATAATTTTATATCAGGTAATAGAATATCGTGTACCACGTACGTACGCAATATTTTTTATACCGGAAAGTGTAATCAATGTGTTGAACTACCACGTCAAAGGAGATAGAGACTCTAATTCTGAATATGGATGTACACTAAAGAATGAGCGTCTCTATCCAAATATTACACACTGCAGTTTCAGTCACTCACATTTCAGCTGCATTGTCTCTCTTCTCTCGCCACTAGACTAAGTGCATTCATACGATGAATTAAGGTGATTGCTCCTACTGGAACGATGCTCCATTTAACCAGAAACAAAAAACAAAATTCACTAAAAAAAATTATCGCAACAACAAAAATACAGTCTGAAGATAATAAGATAGGGCAATATCATTTAGCTTGCTAAAATGAACTTAATTCTGTTTACGAATTATAAATGGACAAATTTATACTCAACAGAATGTTCATATTCATATCAAAATTTGATTTGAAATATTCATTTCTACAGAAAATGTAGTGATAGTACATGAAACTATCCTAAAGATGTAGAGTCGTAGATATTGTTACAAAATTTTATTACAAAATTTTCATCACAAATATAATTTATCAACTGATACTTCAAAAATTCAGGATCCAAACTAAAAAGGCAATGTTTAACTGTGAAATTAGATTTAATTCTAAAAACATGAATGAACTTAAACTCTTATTTCAGAATTACAATTTTTTTCCTTCATGTCCATTATTCATATTTGCAAATATAAATCATACATGTGCTGCACCAATGATACTTGAGTAAATTAAATGTCTTCTGGAATTACGAAGTCATTTTATTCCTTAGACTTCAACATTGGTCGATTACAACATTCTCAATATATATCTCTTTTTCTCCAAAATACAGCACTATATTTAAATGCAGTTTGCATTTGTATTTCAAGAAAAGAATTTAAGTCAATTCTGTAACGTGCACTCAAATTCTCGCTTACAAGATATATTCGAATTTTGTTCATATTTTACACGACTGCCTTGGAAACAGAGAAAGTCGTATTTCAAACACAGAATTTATGTTTTTTAAATCGCATCAATAATTGCAATATTGCTTAATATTTCTAAAAATTAGTTGTTTGTGATCGAAGCTTCTATCATCTATATGAATATTGCCCATCTTAAAGCATGTGTATTGTATAATATATGTTATACATTTTTCTTAAATTGAAGTAGTTTTAACATGATTAAGTTTGTCATATTTAAAATATAACCTATAAAGTTTGACGTGTGTTTTCTAGGCACATCCCTTGTACATTGCTTTATATCGTTCATGTCATCCATTAAATTTACTGACCTTTATTGACTTTATTCTTACGTAAATACCAAATATATTTTCGTAGTTGAAAGTTGAAAAATATTTACGCATAGGCGTTAATCAGCGTAAATCACGTATATTATGGAAATAAATGTACTTTAGTGACGTGTGGCAACGTAGAAATACAGTTTGGTTAGGCAATACGCACATATTTGTCCACGTTTTTTTATGGAGTACAGACAAATGCGTACCCAATCACAGTTCAGCTCTCTCAGTTTCCAATGTCTTGAAATTTGGTACACATTAGTTCAGTATATATACTAACAACTTGTAAAAAATACAGTACTGTAAGTTTATAAATAAGACATGTGTTTTTTTACCACTTAATCAAACCTTCTCGTTGATTCTGACAGTCAAACTCATTAGGGTTAAACTGGATAAATATTAATATAGTGAATTAAATGAAATATATATTCATATATTTGAGTTTTTATTGAGTTTGATAGTTCATATAAATTTTTTGCAGAATTTCTACCGTTCTATTTTAATTTTGATTCAAAAATAAAAGGGTTTCCGGAAAAAAAACGTACATGAAAGAAGCACACAGGAAAGAAGTCCGCAGGAAAAATGCCCACAAGATAAAAGCAATCCCACAGATATAAAAGACCACAGACTGACGTGGGCTTGACTGTATCGCCGACGTTACATTAATAGGCAGGTGTAAATATACAATAATATATTAGTGATTTAAGCTGTATATGAATCGATTAAAGTTATAAAATTAAATATGCTAAACGGGTTGACAATATTTTTAGTTATTTACCTCGTTTAATATTTTGCATTAATTAATGAATTATGAGTATCTAAAATTTAGAACTGAAATACTAGGGTCCTAACAAGAATGAATGTGTGGATACGTAGGAATTAAAGTAATTACAATAGAGGTAAGTAATAATTATTATTATTATATAAGTATAAGTCCGAAAATATGAAACAGTCCAATAACATGGACGTGTCTACGTTGTTTAAATAATTAAACATAACACTAAAAAGTAACAATATCTAGCTAATTTTTCATCTCTTTTTAAGTAGTATATTACATACCTGCATATTAGTATGTATGTAATTTAGGTAATCACTGTTAAAAATATTCTGTCAGAAAATACTAATTTCTGAACCAATATTGCATCTAATTACTCAATCTGAATACTACTATTGATGATTATTGTAGTTACTGTGAAATAATCACCACAAAAGATGTCTCTGTTTTTTATGTTTATGTACTGTAATAACATCGATACATGCCAGGTAATTATTACAGATTTTATAAGACTGGGGTGCAATAAATACAGGGCCTGCCTGTATATCATTAAAAAAATCCTTTTTATTATTTTACTGATGCCAGCAAAGGGATAAAAATATTGCAATAAGAATTAAAGCAAAGACCATACATTTATAATTACCATCAAATAAGGGTATTAAATACTTTTATATTGCAGAATATATATAAATAATATAATATATAATATAAATGCACACAATAAATATAATACAAAATAAAGCAATTCGTTGACGAATTGTCCATGGACAAAATGTCCGTAGATGAAATGTCTGTTGGACGAAATGTCCGTGGACGAATTGTCCGTGGACGAAATGTCCGTGCACGTTCAGAACCCCATGGGCGCTACCTCCTTTCTCTTCCATTCACCTCAAACAGCTTCAGGATCGAGCCCTTGATGGCTCAATATAATTGAAATGGTTAAATCACGGCTGATTTTCAAATTTAAATATTATAAAATTTAATTTCAACAAGTTTACAATTAATCTTATCGATGAAGACTTTCAAAATGAGACAAAAAGGTGCATGACGTAGAAACACCCACAGGAAAAATGCCCACAGGAAAAATGCTCCTACAGAAAAATGTCAACAAGGAAGAAATGCCTAAAAGTATAAAAGCCCAAAATGAAAAAAGCCCACAACTACATAATATTTAAAATTCAGAAATACATGAAATCATTTTTAGTGAGGGCATAAGTTCACAATTACAGGATAGTCTATTAAAATAGTTTTCTTGACTGGCACCTTATGTCTCATTTTGCTTATGAAAATTGCTATATAAAATAATTTTTCAAAATAGTTTACCATAGTCTTACAATTCACCAGTGTGACCCGTCTTTTTTTTGCCTTCATATACATACATAAGTAGTTTAATGTTTATAATCAATGCAGCTGTTATCTCGTAGTTTTATTTCATCTTGTGATATTGTTTTGTCATTTTATATATCTTGTTTAGGGATTGAATATATATTTCATCTATTCACCTATTTGAATTTTTCGCTTCACATTTGCCTTCCAAAATATATACTTCTTTTCATATAGATTATTGTAGAGCAAAGTAGTTGAATTACTGCTCACGAACTAAATTCGTACCTAAACAAAAAAAATCCAAATGAAAATTATAGCTTCTATAAGCACTGAATGCACTTTTTATATGATTTTATTATAAATTCGATTATGTAAAATGTAAACACTTCCCATTTGGTTTCATAAAACTCAAAGCAAAGTTATTAATTCCTTTTTTTATTGGGGCATTTTCCTTGTGGGCTTTTATACCTGTGGGCAATTTTCGCTATGGATATTTTTTGACGTGAGCATTTTTCCTTGTCTGCATTTTTCCTTTGGGTATTTTTAATATGGGCTATTTTTCTGTGTGCTCTTTTCCTGTGGGCATCTTTCTGGGAGCTGAATAATTATATCATATTTTATAAAAGTTGAAAACGTAACAATATTCTTATTTTGCATTAAAATAATCACTAAAGTGAGAGAGAATGATGCATGAATTTTTTGAAGACCAATTGAGCAATGCAATGTTAAGCAATAAAAGAATCGAATAGTTAAATTTGGAAATAAGCTTATCACAAAGTTCCTTATAAATATTTTCAGTATCTACAAATCAATAATTTTATTCTATAGTCCTTGAATATTTGTATAATTAAATTTATAGAAATAGTGAAAATGACATGGAAAATTATTTTAGTGGTCATTTTAACTAAAATATTTCAACATCTCACTTTAGGATATCGGCTGCCTTAGTGTTGAACGACATCTAAAATAGCTTCAATATTTCTAACAATATCCCAAATGAATGACAGGTACTGCCAAAATGTAGAAATCTGGAAATTGGAACCCAGTGCTTCACCTGAATGCAAACACTGCAAGTGACAGACGAAAGGGAGAGAGTACGTGTGATATGCACACTGCAATGTATCATGTATCAGGAACGTGTAGACTTTTCGAGCGGTGATATGATATATAGTTTATATATGAATAAGAAAATTATAAACCTTTATATTTTTATGTATTAGATATGCATATTCATATATAGATATGCTAATTACATTGACTGAGAACGGCAATCATTAAGTAGTGTAAAACATAAACTACAATAGCTCCTGCGTTATATATGAAAACCTTACCAGTTCATTCATAAAAAAATCACTGTTTTATTAATAATTACGATTTAATGTAAGCCAATAGCTTCTCAATTGTTATGAAAACAACTCCAGATTAAAATCACATGTTATTGAATGAGAAAACAAATAAAACACATTTTCTGACCCATTAAATTCTAAATATTTCATTGCATAATATTTGATATTACTAAATATACACATTACCCTATATAAGAAAATTATAGAAGTGATATTGTTACAGACATTGAGGATATAAGTTTAAATTAAATATAAATTGAATATACATTGATTTAACATTCAATTAGTTTCCTGTATATTACAAAGTTATTTAATTTATTTAGCTAGTGATTATGCATCTCTACACATCAAAAGTATAATATGAGTTATATAACACTCATATCTTATTCTACGCCACATTTAGCTTCCCCCTCCTCCCCAAAAAAAAAAAATGGAAGATAAGTTGTCTGTAAGACCTCCCATGCACACTCTTTCCTTGTATAAGAATAACAGCGATAACGATGTCCTCCTACGGGAGTGATCAATTATTTTTCAAATTAAGAAGGACGAAGAGAGTTTTTACTAACGTATAAAATATATTGTTGTAGATACTATAATAAATCATACATACTATAATAAATCAACATATTAAGGCCACACATTCCACGATTATGATATTTCTTATATCATATTTATTAAACTCTTTTTTATAAATGAGTTGTAAAAAATAACATTTTTTGACTGTGTGTTATAACTATGTTAGAATAGTTTCCCAAATGTTAATTTTACATCAAAATTTGCTTCGAACTAATCAGTCTAGCTATTTTGATGGACTAGGTGGCACAAAAAAAGCGAAACCCTTTTTTAAATTGGGTTACTTTTTACAGTATTAAAGCTAAAAAATTGAAATACCAGTTTTCATGTTTAGTTTTTCAGCATCTTTCAAATAATTAATTTGAAACTAAAATTAAACATCGAAGAATTGAGAAAGTGAAAATAAAAAGTGCTTGTGCGAGGACGAAAATTTCATTCATAAATTAGTGGAGACATCGTGATTGTTGTTGACGCTTCATTTCTTATGAATGGAAGTTTCAATAAGTATTACTTTCACTAGTATGCACCATGAAGTTATCCAATGTAACAATATTCAGGGCGAAAGTTTCTGTTTGGATTTTCTATATTCTATGAAAATATATGAATGAAAATAAGTTCTTACAAATAATTAAACAAAGAATAACTATCCATAGGATAATTTCAATGATATTATTTTTGCACTGAACCTACCAATTGAGTGGCCTCCCAGATGACCGGACCTGCATTGATTTTTATTTGGGTTCACCTCCAGATCAAATTGTATACTTTTCTCATCCAAAAAACGGTGTTCGGAAAGCTGCCAGGCGGAAAACAGCCAGGCCTAAAACTGTCGAAGCAGAAAACTGCCTGGAGGAAAACTGCCAGTCACTTATTGGCAATACATGTATATTTTTTGACTTTCTGAAATATTCTTTAGTTATAAACACATTTTAATTTACAAAAAAACGGCGTTAGTCCTTCTTTAAGAGGTTAAGGGGACATTCATTTTTACTGTAATAACTACATAGATATTGGAATACTTAAATAATTTTCAAAGAAAAATAATATTTCAACAAATCTACTTTATTAAACACTCAGTAAACCAAACTTCAGTACTCATAAAGATTTTATAATTACTATTTTTAACTTATTTTCAAAGTTACAGAAATTTTAAAAACATGTTCAGTTACGTTTATAGTCTCTTGTTTTTAATTTCCTATTGACGTCAGCAATATAGACTTTGGTTCCGAAGCAAACGTTAAACCCTGTGTACTGATTTGTGAATACTAGATAATTAGATATTCTCACAATAATAAAACTTAAAATTATACAATAAATTAAGTGAATGTTAAATCAACTTATATGTATGTTAAATAGTTATTACACTCACATTCATATTCTCCATGTCATTAACACAACCCATACATTTAAACAATTTTCATTTATATGTAAAATATATTATTAATTAATATGCAAATAATTCGATCGAGTGAAATTGTCAGAGAATTAGGTAAGTAATAGCAGTTTAATAATCATTGATGTTGGGTTGCAAATTCTAAATATTTCACGAACATCGATCAAAGTTTTTTTTATTGTGAGTACAAATGAATATTAAGCTTCCCTACAAACAATTCCATGTGTATACCATGTGACACTTACACTTTTAAATCATGTGTATACCATGCATATTTTTGGAAATGGATACCATATTTTATACATGTTGTTTTACGTGGTTATATGGTAAATAATATGTGGTTACCATATGTTATAAGTATGATAATTTACATGTGGATATGATGTGGTGTATACAATCTCTATTTGATATGTTTTTCTTATGATATGGTTTTAAAATGACATAACCACATGGTAAATAAGTGTGTTAACCACATGGTAAATATGTGTATGCAATAGGAAATGTTTGCAGGGTTGAAGACTTGTTCAATCCTCAAATTATAAACACAAAACGAAATAATTAGACACTAAACCCGTTATGAACTGATAATGTAAAGACGCGTTGTGTAAACAATTAAATTGTACTCTGTCCCTAATACAATTAATTATTCCTTTGTTTTTTCTCATAGAATTTTCTAAGAACGGTTATATTTTCAATTTTTATTTTGTAATTGATTAATTTCTGTAATATTTATCTAATTATGTATTTTATATATTTTTCTAATCAATTTGTGTACATTTAACTATTATTTTTTTTTGTAAAAATGAATATCCCTTTAACTCTTTAACGAAAGGCGAACTGCTTTTTTATAAATTAAATGTCATTATTGACTAAACTGATTAAATTGCCAATAAGTGACTGGCAGTTTTCCGCTTCGGCAGCTTTCCGCCTGGCAGTTTTCCGTGTACCCAAAAAATACAGACATTTTGAAAGAGAGGATTGCAAACGAAATTAAGTACTTATTTAAAAAGAGAAATTGCTGGAATGTGGAGAAGGCTGTAAGTATGTGTAAAAAGTAATGGAAGACATCTCAAAGGGAATTAGCCTTACACCTTATAAATAAGTATTGCAGTTCCAAGGTTATTAATTCTTTTATTTGTAACAACGGGTAGTAAGATATAATTTTTACTATGTTTTTGTTTACTATAATTTTGTATTTTTCAACCTCGAGTAAGCACTTTTTCATCATTTTCTTAATTAACTGCATAGGATCTTTAATTTTAGTAGTAAAAAATCAACAAGGATGCAGAAGAGCTAAAAGTGTTAAATAATGTTTCAAGAATCCGTCTAGCACCGGTTCCCTATAGCGTTTTCTTCATGGACCCTTGCATAAAAAAACATTTTAGCTGAAGACCCCTGAGATAAAATGATATTTTAGCGCGTGTACTTGGGTGAGTTTATCTAACTAATTATTCAATTTAAAAATTTTGTAGGTGGAATTTTAAAACTACAAATGTATTAAAATAAATTAATATACTATAACACTTGGTATTTAGTAATTGCTACTAGGAAAATAAAAATAAAATAAAAACCTAATAAATATCTTAATATTACTCGAAAACTATTAAACTAAATTTGGGAATGATTTTATTAGATTTAAATTTTTTTCAATCATGTATATAATTATGATACGTATCAATTCTTTGCAATAGTTAGCGACCGGAGGGTTGTTTTTTGATAGATGTCAAATCATCATAATTGTGAGTCGTCAGAGAGAATACAGTAAGTGGGATTGTGACAAAATATTGGTTACCCCAAAGTTATAATTGTATCACATTAACAGAGTCCATATATATAGTTTACAAAAATACGCATCATATACCGCCAAAATTATAAAAATAGACATAGACAAAGAGCCATACTTCCTCTGTTACGTCAGAAGTTAAGCTAAACAAAACAATTTAGAATAAAATATTTCATAACCACTAAAATATGAAATAACACATAGTGATTCATTTAAGTAATTAAACATAAAACTGTTACTATCAAAACTATCCAATTCCAGACTGAGTGTCGCCTCTTATAGCGCGGGACACCTTAGGTGTCCACAGGGGTCCACGGGACCACCTATAGGGAACAGCTGGTCTAGCATTAGTTGTTCGTAAAATAATCGAATTAGAAAAAAAAATCATTTTCTGCACTACCTTGTCCTTGTACAGTGTACACATTAACTAATTTGTTCTAATGATAGTATTTGAAAACTTTTAAATCATTAATTAAAGACTCATATATATCTCATACTTATTTTATTATATCAATCACATAAGAAAATAATCGTACCTACCTATATATGTCCCAAAAAACATATGTTAAACAAATAATAACAATTATTCATTTCATGTTATATTTATCTTCTCATTGGAGTGGATGCTTGGAAACTCTAAAAACTCTACTAACGTCATGCAAACTCACTGTGCTTAAATAAAGGTAATCTTTGACGCTCTTACAGGCATTTTTTGGTCAGAATACGTATTTATGACAAGTGTTAAAATGTGTAAATTTTGTTTAAATAATCATTGCACCTTTGTTCCCTGTGGATTTATATGGAATGTTAAAGTTTAGATAAATTCCAGGAATAGAAAGCTCTTCCAATTCATTCATTCATTAAAAATTCATTAAATTCATTAAAAATTCAGATATGGTGTAAATTATGCATTCTATGCAAGGAGATATCAAAGAGCAAAGATTAAATATAAATTATAGGTAAAAATTATCATAAGAATAATTCTTCAAGTAGTTTAATTCATCGGAACCAAAGTATATCAATGATTATTTCACAAGAAAAAGAAGTTCATTGTGTTTGTACGAGTAATATACATTCACAAGCGAATGATCGTATTATAAAATTTAATACAATTGAAACCTACATTCTCGTCTAACTATGAATTGAACTGTTCCCACAAGAGTACACTAGAACGTTAAAGGGTAGAAATGATCGAATACTGAATAGTCTTTTGTTTTTGCAAATTCTCTGAACTTAAATATGAACAGCATCAATCTTCTGTCAAGCAAAGAATATCTCTCTGCCCCTCCCCCTCCCCACTCATGTTACTTTCAGGGATAAATACTAAGAAAAAGAAAATAGAACACTCTTCTTATTTTAGTCTGGAAATAAAAGTTTGAGAGTTTTGTCTCTTTTGTTGTAGATCAATGGGAACTTCCTAATTGTATTTCTAAGAAAACTTTTATAGACATCTCTCAATTGAGACATTACTCAAGATTTAAAAGATTGTTTTGTGTTATATAGCAGGTAGTGAAGTATTTTCGAAATATTTCTAATTTTTGAGTGGAAGATGGTGACCAGATATACTGATTAATGTAAAATTGCATGGCTTATACCAGAGTTTGTCTGACTATTTTTCATATTACTTTCCATATTGCACTTAAAATTGTTGCCGTTGCTATATTCAATATTCCCAAATTGAGTGCATGGATCATTGTATAATTGAATGATCATGAAAGGTAATCCAAATTGATATTATGAAGATATAGCATGAAAATTGTTTAACTTTTGATTTTGTTAGTTTTTTAGAACTGCACGAAATACCCCCATAGAAGTTATGGTGATTGCCCTGAAGATTAATAGACGTAATCTTTTACGTCGCCAAGATTAATTCCTTTAGGGCTGTTCAATCTGTGATTCTTAATGTCTCGGCGATGTTAATTCCAATAAGGTTTGCCGTGTAGCTCGTAGCAAGCATAATGTACTAACACTATTCCCTTTGAGACAACAAATTCCAATAAGGTTTGCCGTGTAGCTCGTAGCAAGCATAATGTACTAATACTATTCCCTTTGAGACAACAAGTGAGTGGGTGTTTTCGACTTCCATGCTTCTGTTGGGATAATAAATATTCAAATTCTCTTCTACATAAGCCACGTCGTGAGCCTTGTAGGAGTATTATTTTAACATGAACTAAAGGAGCAAAGATTAATTAAACGAAATGGAATAAAAAATATTCAGGAACTTGGAACCTCAAACAGGAATTAATTCCAATGGCATTAAATTGTTGAGGCTATATTGTTCTATGATTAACTGCAAAGCTACCAATTGAAATTAATTCAAAGAAAATGAAGATTAATTTGGAAATTTTGGATTTCCTATATTCAATGATATAATACAAACCAGTGATACGTACGAATCTTCAAATGCTTTTTGATATAAAAGACCATCGATAAGTTTTTATATTATATATTACCCATTACTCAGAGTATACGAATATATATGTTATAGAGTATACTGAATATACTAAAATATTTATGCTTTTTTATTGGAGCCTTAATAATTTAACAGAGTTCTAATAACTGATGTTTCTTATTTTATAAAATCAAATACAATTGACTAGAGTGTATGCAATCAAAGAATACACTTTATGTAGTGCTCTTTAAATCTGAAGCACATATACTAACTAACATTAGCATCAACAGAAATTGCATGCACATTGCACAAGCTCATACATGATCTGAATTATTGTGCACAATAAAAACTTGATTTCAAAGATACCAACTCTATTACAGCTTATGACGATGTTAAAGACATTGTAATTGGTATTTTTGGTGACTCCACAGTCCACAGGACTCCACGCCAGAAATCTCCATTTTGGCAATAAGTTTCCCTTTCTCCCAATTAACCCTATTGAGCTTGTCGTGTGTATTCTAAGAACATTATTTTTAAATCACTTTATATCTTTTATGTCTTTCCTTTAAAATAACTGCCTTTCTTCCTAAATGAATACTAAATATATTTTTGTTTTTAAATGTTAAATAATATTTATGTATCGGCGTAAATCAGCGCATATCACGTAAATTAGGAAAATTATTGTAATGTGGTGACGTGTGTTAAGTACAGCTTACTACCTGCTAAATACACATCAGTCCATACGTTTTCATGGAGAACCTATACACGCGCAAGAAACACACCCTCTCCTCCACCCAATCACAGCTCTGCTCTCCACGTGAGCGGACACTTGACCGAATGACACATGGCCGAATGACACTTGACCGAAGGACATTTGGCCGAACGGACATTTGGCCAAACAGACTTTCGGCCAAACGGACATTTGGCAAAAGGACATTTGGCCTAGCGGACATTTGACCAAACGGACATATGGCCAAATGGACATTTGGTCGAACAGACATTTGGCCGTGTGATAGGCTTTTCTGGCTATCTGTCTAATTGGTGGGTATTTACTATAGTACTGATTACTTAGTACTTAAACGTGAATTACGCCTTGTCTAATTATCTATGGATCTTTTACTATCTATAGATCACTTTACTCATTGACAATAAGTAAGTTTAATAACAACACAAGTATATACTTTATACACAACTGTACTTCAAGCACCCTATACTAAACAGAGTATTGCTAAACCAAGGTTAGCTGAGAGTAAATATGTTAGATGTTGATCGTAAGACGATCTGTGGCTGACTGAGTTAGCTTACTCAAGACCAAATGACTTATAAGTGAAAACTAATGTAATGCATTCATCACAGCCGAATAGAAATTTTGCCGAACGGACATTTGGCTGAACGGACATTTGACCAAAGACTTTTATTCAATGCAAATCCATATTACGAAGTGTAGCCTCCTTTTATTCTCATTATAATTTATTTATAAGTTATTTCATGAAATGGATATCAAATTTTCAATGTACATAATGTGTATCCATATTACGAACTGCAGCCTCAATTAATTCAATAAATGTTTTTTTTTAATCCATCAAATTTTAAAGATACTTGATAAAAAGAAAAAATATTTTGGATGTGTACATGCATGTCCATATTACGAACTGCAAGTCATGGATTTCATCACAAATATAAAGGGTGGAAAAAAGTTTCTCGTCATACTTTTAAAAATAAAGATATTTCGTCCAAATGTCCTTTGGCCAAATGTCCGTTCGGTCAAATGTCTGTTCGGCCAAACGACCGTTCGGTCAAATGTGTTTCGGCCAAATGCCTGTTCGCCCTTAGTGTCTTTCGACGAAGTGTTATTCTGTCAAGTGTCCGTCAACCGCTCTCTCAGTTCAATGTCTTATATACCTATGTATTTATTTCTCCATATATGTTCAATATAGGTACACATTAGTTTAGTGTATAAATATACTAGCAACTTGTGAAAAATACAGTACCGTACATATAGTCAAGCCTTCCGATACTTTCTGAACGACAAACTCATTAGAGTTACGGGTATACCCATAGATCGAATTTATTGTGAGGTAATCTCAAAGTGAATATAATTGCTTCTTTTCAACATAATTATTCAAATTACTTTCAGACTATTTTCTAAAACTGTTCCTTTAAACTATGAATTAAATGACTATTACTTGTTTTACCATTTCTTAAATTACTATTACTTGAATAATAATTACCTTTTTAACTATTACTTGATCAACTATTAATTGATTAACTATTGATTGACTTTTTTTTTGAAAAGACAATATTTTTCCAATAAAAACAAGAAAAACAACCTACTATTACTTATTAACTATTACTTGATTCAACTATTACCTGATTCAACTATTACTTGATTTAACTATTACTTGATTTAACAATTACTTGATTTAACTATTACTTAATTTAACTATTACTTGATTTAAACTATTACTTGATTTAAATATTACTTAATTCAACTATTGCTTGATTCAACTATTACTTGATTTAACTATTACTTGAATTATTATCACTTGAATTACTATCACTTGAATTATACTATCACTTGAATTACTATTACTTGAAATACTATCACTTGAATTACTATCACTTGAAATACTATCACTTGAATTATACTATCACTTGAATTACTATTACTTGAAATACTATTACTTGAATTACTATCACTTGAAATAGTATCACTTGAATTACTATCACTTTATTAACAACTAAAAGATATTAGATAAATTATTTAAAATGTGTTACTAAAGAACTATATTTAATTGTATCTGTTACCCTTTCTAAACTCTTGAGTCTTCTACCAATTAGTTTCAATAATTTTCCATTCCATTTCAGGACCTCCAGTGTTACCTCTCCTGGCTCTACCACACATCTCAAACCAATGAATCCCCTTCACTGCGGCCGAACATATGAACATATATATATATATATATAATGCAATGCATAAAATAGTTTCTTTATATTTAACTATAAAATTCCTTTTCAATCAAACCTGCCCTATTTAATTCTATTTCTATTTATCTTTATTTAAATTTGTTCGAGTTACACCTTATCATTAAATCCGCATTTTTTAATTATATTTTAATTAATTATAGGTATATTTCATAGATAATAGCCATCCTTTTCTTTTTCGTTTCTCAAATGAACCTATTATGAATATATATACTTAATTTATTAAATATTGATTACCTCTAAAACTATGCAGATAAAAGCTTACTGTTTCTTAATTCAGCACTATATACTTTTATGTGCCATTCTTCGTTTTTAGATAATGTTGGTCTGGTCTGACCAATTTAGTTGAAAGTTTATAATGATATAGCGCGAGCTAAGTACAAAATGTTGTATAAGAAACCTTTCTTGCAATTCTGCACGATTCTTCTCTCTGCCCACTGTACTCTTCTATTTACAGTTCATTTTCAGGAGAAAAGGATGAAGAGCTCACACAGATTGCCCTGCAAAATGCATATACAGTAGTGGCTAAAATATAAAGGTAGACAAGAACAAATTTTCTATGTCTTTAATTTCATAAAAAAACAGAGCACACATTATTAAAATTTTGCATGTATTTTCATATAGATCTCATATGTATCCTCATGAAATTTTAAAGCATTTGGACAAATATTCTATCAATAATTCCATATTTCACCTCAATCAATAAATTTAGCTCTGGTCAAAAGTCTGGTCACTTCAATACATCTTCTGCAACAAAATTCTACGAGTTTTGAACGAAATGAAGGAGTTAACCATCTCCCATTCATCCTCAAGAAATGTCCCTAATTCTTCAACATTTGTTCTGTTTTCTCCTCTCTGAGTACTGTCTTCAATTATTATACAATCTCAATTCGATTGAGGTCAGGGCTCTGTGAAAGCCAGCTCATTTAAGCAATCTCTTCATTTTAAAATAGGTTTCCAACATTTTTTATCTGAGTAGTAGGATACGTTGTCCTGCATGAAACTCGGTAGTCGGTGGTTGAAAGTCAGTTGCTGTCTGATATGGGAGAGTACATTGAAGAAGGAGCTATCTTATACTTCTGCAATAACTCCTCCGTGCAAAAGAACAATGAGACCAGGTCCAGCAGAAGAAATGATCCCCAAACGATCACACTACCACCTCCGAACTTAACTGTTTTCTTGACACAGTTCATGGTTAACCTTTCTCCTACTTTACGTTTGATTCGTACTTTCCCATCAGAACCGAAGATATTTAGTTTTTCTTCTTTCATCATTAAAATGTACTTTCAACAACTGATCAATCGACCAAACAAAATGCTCATGACAAGATACAGGTAACAGGTAAGATTTAGATAAATTGTTGCCTACCATTATATTTTTGCCTTTGCTGTATTAGAGAAAGAAACTGAAAACATATGAAAACATAATGTTATTCTCTGTAATATTTTCATATTTCACTAAAAATATAATCTTAGCAAGATTATTCAGAATGCATATTGTGTTATTATATTTTATTCTGTTATTCTTCCTGAAGACTTTTTAGTAAAAATATGTAAATTTGATGTCCTTTACAATCATTTTATTTCTCCTATTCTTTCACCTCCATTATAAAAACCGATTATGAAAGAGAAGACTAAACAAAACCTTTTCATATATTGAAATTTGAATAAACATAAATATAAAATAATTTGTATTAAGTTGAATAGAATGATTCATATATATGTACACAATGCTCTATTGGATTATCTATTGAAGACGTCAAACAACAGACAACACATCTGAGAGTTCTCGAGAAACTTTTCAATTAACATGAGATCAAAAGAGTGCTGGTAATTGGCATGGAACTGTCAAGATGCGGACATGCAATATCTGAAACTGATAATTTCTCACCTCAACTATCTGTAAGAAAATAGAGACAACAACTTCGTATAATTACTGTAGACTAAAATACAAATGATAGCGTCTGCAAGATCAAACTTTATTGCTGGGGCTTAGATATTGCAGTGAAAATGTAATATTGCTCATGCAATTATATTTAAAAGTTAAAGTGGAAATAAAAGAAAATGAGAACAATAAAATTATTCTTCCAGAATATTTCAGAAATATGGTAATCAGTTTTGCATATCAGAAAAATCAGTTTTAGGAAAACTCCCTGTGAGGAAACACCCATGACAAACTCTCATAACATATTTTGAACCAGCTCCCAAAATACATTAAGAATCAGTTAATTAAAGTTAACTCCTTCGTATATAGTTGGGCAGATAGCTGCCCGCTTTAAATTCCTATGTATATAACTTCTTTCAAGAGTGTTCGAATAATTTCTCATTTTTATGAATTTTGACATGAAGGTGTCTTCTCTATATTGGATATAAAATCATTTCTCCGTTAAATTCCAATCGTGAATAATATCACAAAATGTTAAATGCACATATAAATTCACACCGTTTTTCTGCTTGGCACTGTCAGCCAGTCAGCCAACCGTGTCGGTTGCAGTGGCTTGCATCTGTGTACTATGTGCATTGTGCCGTGCACGAACATTTCGTCCACGGTGTTACCGTGCGCCACGTCGCCAGGTGTCACTCTCTACCTGTTCAGAGTAGTGATACTAACAGTTCACTCTCATTGCATACCGTACATTTTTGATATTTTAGTGTCATCAAGTTTAGTGTAAGGTCGGTTGATTTAACAGTGGGAAATTCTAAATTCATACTATAATCTTTGCTCATGTGAATTAATAGAATTAATGCAATCTATATGAATTATGAATCGAGGAATATTCAACTATAATTGGGTATTATAGGATAGCTACATATTTGAGTGCAATGGGATATTTATGTATTTGGGTTTAAGGGATAATTATTCTTAGGTATCAATTGTATTAGCTAATTGGGGTTTATATAGGGTGATTATAATCTTTATATATGTATTTGTTTGTTGCAGACTAATGACATTCATTCATTATGTATTTTATGCTACACCCTCCTATTCCTATTATACTTAATAAACTTGTGAACTTTATAATCGTCGTCACTTACCGCTATTTGGAACCCTAACGCTAGCGCCCTGGTATAACGGATATCTCGTCCACGGACATTTCGTCCAACGGACATTTCGTCCACGGAAATTTTGTCCACGGACAATTGGCCCACGAATTGCTTTATTTTGTATTGTATTTATTGTGTGCATTTATTTTATATATTATATTATTTATATATATTCTGCAATATAAATGTATTTAACACCCTTATTTGATGGTAATTAGAAATGTATGGTCTTTGCTTAAATTCTTATTGCAATCTTTTTATCCTGTTGGCCGGCATCAGTAAAATAATAAAAGTGAAAACTTTTTAATGATATACAGGTAGGCCCCACTTATTTTACACTCAAGTCTTATGAAATCTATGTTAATTACCTGGCATGTTTCGATGTTATTACAGTACATAAACATAAAAAACGGAGACTTTTTTGTGGTGTTTATTTCACAGTAACTACAATAATCATCAATAGTAGTATTCAGATTAGCTCTAGCTATAGGTAATTAGATGCACTATTGGTTCAGAATATTTTTAACAGTGATTACCTAAATATCATACATAATAATATGCAGGTATATAATAAACTAATAAAAAAATTTCGTTATATTATTTAAGCGTAAAAACGTCCGTGTTATTGGATTGTTTCATATTTTCGGACTTTTACCTCTATTGTAATTACTTTATTTCCTAGGTATCCACACATTTATTACTGTTTGGCTCCTGCTATTTCAGCTCTAAACTTTAGATACTCATAATTCATTAATTAATGCAAAATATTAAACGAGGTCGATAACTTAAATATACCGTGACCGAAAATTTCGCCGTAAGGAAATTCGCCGTAAGAAATTTCCCCGCAAGAAAATTCGCCGTAAGAAAATTCGCCCCAAGGAATTTTGCCGTCAGGAATTTTCGCCGTAAAGATTTTTTTTAACTCTCGACTTGAGAGCCCCAGACAAATAAAGTGATCACCACATTAATTAATATAGTCACATTAATATTAATAGAGTCACAATAGTTTAACAAGACACTTGATAGCAAACAATAACAATTTCATACAAAGAAAAAACAAAATTGAATGGACAATCAAATTTAATTATTTGTTCTTAGATTGTTCTCTATTTTTTTATTAAACTTAATTTTGATGATGTCATGAAAATTTACACGATATCAGTTGGTAAACTTGTTACCAAATGCAATTACACGATAAACTTGTGTTATGTTTCATTGTGCATCAAATAAAATTGATTCTTTTTTCTCATCTCTACCATGTTTATCATTTTTTTATCGCTACTTTCAGTTTTAGAGGATAGCGCTAGAGTTATGCTCTTCAACTACGAGGTCTTATATTTTTGTGTTAGGTAGACTCATATTCTTCATTTACTATCACCTCTTCATTTTCCTCTTCCATCCGTGAGTGCAGTCACCGGTACTTGTGTCATTTTTCGTCACATTCCTTGGTAAGTGAATGCATTCACGTAGTAGCTTTTCTGCATCCATGAGCATTATCACCGACGGTGAGCTTTGTTTACGAAGCCAGTTTCCTTTCTGACTGTTTCTTCCAGTCCCTTGTACTTAATTTCCTTTTGACATAAGCGATATTGCCTTTGGTTCCAAAGCATACGTTAAACCCATACTAAAATTAAATAAAAATAAAACTGAAAATCAGAATAAAGTCAATCCAAACTATAGTTTGATGCACTATAGTGTCTCGCTTTAGAGACAAAGCCATAGGGTGAACT
Organism: Caprella mutica; assembly: GCA_947561585.1. Classification (NCBI taxonomy): domain Eukaryota; kingdom Metazoa; phylum Arthropoda; class Malacostraca; order Amphipoda; family Caprellidae; genus Caprella; species Caprella mutica. Next base: position 24,470 of record CANNZV010003311.1, read on the forward strand.
TCAAACACCTAGGTGCATCATTAATTTGGGAGTTGTTTATTTTTCTCTGTGTATTTTTTCTATCGAATACATTCAAAAATTATTATTCCGTTACTCTTCATTTTTATGAATGATAATAGTTAATATATTTCCTTTAAAATCAAATAATATTGAATTAATCTACATACACTGCTTCAATTAATATGATTACCTGCAATACTTATAACATTTATAATTATCTATATCCGTGTTACACTGATTATACCCTGCAAGGAATATTAATCTGTTGAAATCATATTGGAACATCTTAATCTCTTAACTAGAATTTCTCATACATTACTCATTTCAGGAAGTTATAGTAAAACATAAAAGATTAAGTGGAGTTATCTAGCATTATCTTGCGTATACCTTTACATTATGTATTTTTTCAAGTTGAGACAAATTGAATATCAAATATATACCTCAAAATAGGGTCGGACGGGGTATCACTGCGCACAATCCCGCAAACTCTGTATTTACTCAAAAACTAAATGTACTATAGAAACTCTTTTTCTCGTGATAAAATGGTCATGAATGAGGATGGTTCTCAACCAGTTTCAAAATAATACCTAAATAAATGGAATACTTATTGACAATTTTTCGTGCGTATACAATTTAAATCGTTCTAGTTTTAATTGTATATATACATCATATCAGGCTTTATGTATTACATTGCGTATTGTATTGTGTATTGCTTTGTGTATTTCTTTGTGCATAGATTTGTGAATTAGTTTGCGCATTGCGTTTTGTTTTGCAATATGCATTGCTTTGTGTTTGGGTTGGTTCATTGCATTCTGTATCACTTTGTTCATTGCATTGTTTATTGCTTTCTTATTGTTTTAGTTTCGCATTAATTTTGGTTTGTGTTTTTGAATTGCTTTGGGTAATGCATAGTATTGCTTTTTTCGTGAATTGCAATAATGTGGCATTGTATTGTCTTTCATTTGGCATTGTATTCGATTATTTTGCGATATCTGATATGCTTCTCAAAATGTTAACATCGTTCTGAACTACAGTGTGTTTTTATTGCCTAGGATCTTTTCAACCATTTATTTTACACATAAATATCGACTAATTTGTTATACCTGAAACGTCATATTGATTGGTAGGTTTGGAACTTTTCAAAACTGTTATTGTTTTCGAAAAATTTGTATCCTGAAGAAGTAAACAAGCGTAAGAAGATTCAACAAGAAAGAGGATGTTATCAGACGAACAGAACATGTTCATCGTGAGAGTTTGTCGGGTGAAACTCGTCGTCAACAAAAGTAAGGCAAGAATTTTTGAATCATCATGCTATCAAGAAGGGTCAACCTACCACCTAGTACCGGCTAAACATATTTTTAAAGGTAATCTGCTATTTTTATGAAGTGGATCAATCGCGTACCTACCTCAACGAAAAGAGGGAAGACGAAGAGGAAAGATGCAGGAATCGAAAAAAGTTAGGAACTTTGTCACTGAAAATCGCGTTGAATCTCTCCGGAAAATTGCACCATACTCTTCACCAAGCCTCACTACCTTATGAAAAATACTCTGCTATGATCTTAAATTCAAGTTTTACACAATAACTTCATTACAGCCTCTCACAGCTACCCGTAAGCAGCAACGTCGGCAGTTCTGTGAATGGCTCCTTTCTCAACCGGAAGATTTCGAACAGAAAATTATTTGGACGGAAGAAAAATTCTTCTGTCTTCAATTCTTTGCCCAAAAAAAGATTTATTTTCAGAAACCAGAATTCATTGATTCTTTCATTGCGTTATAGAGGTTTCGCTGAATCATACTACAAAGATACAATCAGGCAGGAAAGTTGCAGGTAACGCGATGAAAAGAGCGAGACTCTGAATACGTACCGATGGATGTCATTTTCAGCACCTACTTTTGAGAGATAATCTAAACTCTAAAGAGTTTGCAAGTGCACAAAATTGATTTTTTTTATACGGGAAAATAATAGAACTCAAGTAGATCTCATTTTTTAATATGAATATGCATTAAGAAAACAAAATTTTCATATTTAATTTATGTAAGAAATATTTATCACAAATTATTATGTAAATTCATTATTTCAGTGAACCGATACAGTATGCAAAACTCAAATATCTAACTAAGACTAACAAGTGGTCTTCTTTTTTTCCTAATATTTACACATTTTATCATGCACATTGTTGTTATAATGAATACAAAATATGTTCCTATTTATAATTCATGATACAATGGCTTACCAAATTATTGAACTATTAATCAACTCAGAGATTCATTTCACAAAATTCGCATGTTCAAATCTTCCACTTTTGGATTTTATCAGCCTAACTAGCCTCTTATTACCAACTTTAACAAGATTATTTAAGTGTACTTCAGAAACTTCTCTGCATGATTTGCAAACAGCTTCACACAAGGTATCTACGCTTGAATACTGCCTGTTATTCTCATAAACCTTCCTTATAATCAGCGACCGCAGCATCTCAATTCGGTTTAAATCAGGAATAATAGGTGGCCAGACCATTAGCTTTGAACCATCAATGCCTTGATCGCCAAGACATGCTCTGGAGTGCCTGGAAGCATATGAAGGTGCGTTCTCTTGCATCCTTTTCTTCATCCAATAGCCTTTGATACCACGGAAGGAATTTTTTTGTTAGGAAGCTACAGTAACTCTTAGAGTTAAGTTTAACACCTTGTTCAACTCTGAATCGACCAACAATAACATTTCCAAGCAATCCTGTACAAAACATTACGCCTCCACCACATTGCTGTCTTCTTGCGGGTTTGTCTTCCATTCAAAACCCATCCTCTGGCCCAACCATCCGATCCATCCAAGGTGGCCATGCACCTTCCTGAAATCCTGCTTCAGATATCTATCAGCCCATTCAAGTCTTTTTTGACGGTGTCATTTTGATAGAGGAGATGAAGCGACCACTTTCTTGACTGTGCCAAACTTTCGAAGGTACACATTGCAGGTTGTTTTAGCTATATCAGGTATCCCAGTTTCATCAAAAATTGTCTTACTGGTTGTATTGGGGTTCTTTATGGTAGCCGGTAAATTGCTCGAAAACAATTGCTCGAAAGACAATTGCTCGAAAACAATTGCTCGAAAAACAATTGCTCGAATGAACAATTGCTCGAAAGAACAATTGCTCGAAAGACAATTGCTCGAAAAACAATTGCTCGAACGAACAATTGCTCGAATGAACAATTGCTCGAATTATCGAATTGCTCGAATGAACAAAATTGCTCGAATTATAAAATTGAACAGTTTTAGATTTTTATAAAAGTCAGTTATTCATGAAGTGGAGCTGCACCTAACAGTCCTGGTTTCTTTTTAGTAAGTGATCACACACAGAAAAGGAATTAGCTGAATCAAATCAAATTGATTTGTTTTGACTCATATGAATGGGTTATTTTTGCGCCTACCTACATGGTGAGATGCAGGTACAACTTAAAAGTAGTTAAATTGACGTGGGTTAAAACAAATCAGTCGTTTTGACTCACTCCTAAACTTAAAAAAAGTAGCGCCAACTCGCATAGCAAGTTAATTTATACACCAGATACATTTTATTAACAGTCGTTGTGAGTTACTTCAATACACTCTGTCATAGTAAAATTTTCAAGAAAGTAACTTTTAACTCTCATAGTAAATTGATTCAATATATAAATTGAATTGAATTAACTAATGTTTGATGACACACCACATTATAGTTGTTTTAACACGCGTGAAAACATGAATAAAGTCCAACCAAATCACGTAATAAATTGATTCAAAGCATAAATTGATGACCCATTAGATATGAGTATAATTTTTTCTCTGTGCTGTAATCATTCTATAAATGATTTTAATTTTTACTCATTCTGCATAATCTATTTTTTTAGATCGTTTGTATCATCTCGTATGTAACATGTGAATTGGAATCATGTGGTGAATCACAACTATTCATTTTTTTTATTATAATACCCGAAAAAAATTGTAAATTTATTAAAACTCTGCCATAACTTTGAGTTATTTCACCGATTGAGGTGTCACATACAAATAGGCTAGTAATAAATAAATTTTCAGGTTTTATGATAAAAAAACATGAATAGTTATAGTGATTCACCACATGATTCCAATTCACATGTTACATACGAGATTACACAAACGGTCTAAAAATAGATTATATGCAGAATGAGTAATAATTAAAATCATTTATAGAATGATTAAAGATCAATTACTAAAAAAAAAAAAACATTGTTAGGTGCAGCTCCACTTCATGAATAACTGACTTTTATAAAATCGAAAACTGTGTTATTCTATAATTCGAGCAATTTTGTTCATTCGAGCAATTTGATAATTCGAGCAATTGTTCATTCGAGCAATTGTTCGTTCGAGCAATTGTTTTTCGAGCAATTGTCTTTCGAGCAATTGTTCTTTCGAGCAATTGTTCATTCGAGCAATTGTTTTTCGAGCAATTGTTTTCGAGCAATTGTCTTTCGAGCAATTGTTTTCGAGCAATTTACCTAGAACCGTTCTTTATCAGTGCAAATTTCAATTTACGAATTTTGTCTGAAGAAAGGACTTTTGGTTTTGACTTTATGGGTGTTTTTCGGATGACGACACCGTGCTCGACAAATTTCTTAATTGTGCGATGATCACGCTTTAATAGTTTGGCAATGAAGCATGTGGATTTACTGGCAGATAATAACTTTGTATTTTGTTTGGTTTCATCGACCGATAATTGAACTCCTCTTGCCATTTTTAGGATGCTCGCAAACTTTAATGGTTCACCTAAATTTCAGTTTAAATAATATTATAGTGTAAATTCCTGCAAGATAAATAATTCTATTAAAGTTTTAACAAAAATTATCATCATTGGACATGAATAATAAGTTAGATTCTACGATTTTAAAATTTACCACTCGTATATTAGAAAACAAACTAAAGTGTTGACTTGCAAACTCTTTCGGTTCGCAGTGTAGATCGAAAGTTCCATTCTAACCTATTTAAAGATGTATCATTGTTGCATTTTTTCTGCATGCAAAGCTCTGTTATAAGTGGTTGAAAAGATCCTAGGCAAAGAAAAAACACACTGTATTCCAATGAATTATTTCCTTAATATCTTTCTGGTTATATTTGAATATATTTTATTCCATGGATGAATATTTTTGGGCTAACCTGTAAACACGTAGAGTTAGTCTGTGTCATGGAATATTGACGGCAATAATTTAATGAATTATTAAGTCTAGCAAAATTTCTCCTCTCTATATTTCAAATCTCTATATTTCTCAGCATATTTTACTCTAGGAAAATTCAATATATATTACAATAACTATTTATTTTAACAATATATTGAAGTCTTCATCAAATTTAATCAAATTAATGCTCTTCTAGTATCAGTGTGTGTTTTACTTCACATGTTCTGTCAAGCAGTCCAATAAGGTCAATTGCCAGGTAAATTTAAATGATCTCTTGAAGCATTTTCTGGCACTGAGACACACACCTACTCAGGTGTCAGGTTAGTCAATTGATTAACAGAAGTGAAGGCAATTATTTCAGTGAGGGAAAACGTGCAAATATATCTATGTTTAATTTATAATCAATTCAATTCCTCGTATAATATGAATATTGAATAATGTTTACAAATGTGAAATGAAAACTCGAATCTTGTTATTGTAAATTGATGTGAGTTTAGTTTCCGTGTTTGATTTGTTATTGGGGAAATTTATCTGTAGGATGTTATTGAAATCAATCAAATATAGTTTTGAGAGGTTTTATTATAATCTGGTTATATAATGAAATTTATTTCTCAATAGCAAAGTGATTTATTGGATTAATTTACATCTCAATTACAATTAAATGAATATTCTATTTGAATATCCTCAGTTAATTAGAAATAAATATCGAATACGTAATATTATATGATACATTTTCCTTCAAATGAAGTCTTATGGTGAAAATAGTTCATATTTTATTGTAACGATATTGTTCTTACAATATCGTATTACGTTTTTTGACAAGAAGGACTTAAAAAAATAACGATTGACTTTAAAAATAATGTAAATTAAAAAAAGTATGATTACATTTCCGTTTAATCATTTATTGTCTTATGTGTAGATGATCCTTTTATTAAACAACCTTTTAACTTTACCAACAGGGCAGCTAAGAAAATGCCCTATAAAAATCTATTCTTAATATATATGAACATCTTTTCAAGCTAAGCTCCATATAATGTGATTACAGAGTTGATAAAGAAAAGCTTATCTGTATTTGGCTGCAGTCACTTTTCACAAATGGGGAAATGAAACTTGATAATCTTATTTGGCTGACTTATAGAATGATACATAATTTATATGATTTAACTAAAGTTCTAATGAAATATTCAATTTATATGAAAAATAGTTCCAAAAACAAAGCAAAATATATTTGTATACCAACAACCTTACTAAAATCTTCTAGTAAATATCGAGGATTCTTTTTAATTTTATAGTTACCATAACTTCATATTATAAATGTCAGTGGGAAAATAAATACTATTGTTAATTACTTTATATAGGGCATTATGATAATGAATACTTATACTTATGTATGTCATACCTGTTCGCATACAATTTATTTACTATCAGAAAATTAATTAATGAATTAGAAAACATTGTGAATGCATATATATAAGATATTACTATTAAACATCATCTACCATTATCTGTCGTTAGATATTATTTAATGAGTTTTTCTTTTATCTTTGAAACCTAATTCTTTACATTTGTGTATCTTATCTATTATAATCAAAAATTATGATTAGTTTCGAAATGAAATAATCATTTATAGTATCACATAAATTATCTGATTGTGATTCAAAATTCCTTCATTAAACTGATTATTCCCATAACAAACTATATATACATTAATCTAACATCAACTAATAAAGTTCAGGTTTTCCTTAAATTGGTTGCTCAGCTCCTAATAAAAATAGAAGATTCATCAAAATTATCAGGGCTCTAATTAAACAAGTTAGTAAAGAGTCCATGCTTCTTATTAAATGATTTTCTTTTTCGTTAGTGGAAAACTTTTGATCAGCACTTTAACATCTATTAAGATCTAGCGAGTTTGTCTATTAGATTTATTAACTATTTTCAAAGTGTAAATTTTGCAATACTAGATAAATTTTGTATCTGAATATAATGTTATTGAACGTATCTACATATATTAATTTAACCAAAGAAGAAATCTATTTATATGATGCGTAGAAGAAAAATATCTAAATACGTCAAATATGTGTAACGATCGAGGTAATATAAAACTGTAGATAAAAGGAATAATTAATTGGTCAGATTCCAATTTAGAAATGACAAAGTTAAAATATTTCAATTATAATAGGAAGCATAGATCCACCACTGTAATTGCTACTTCAATAAATTCCAGCAATGATATTTTTAATATCTTTACGGAGGATTTCAATTAAAATGAAAATTCTATATTTAATTGCATAACAATGATTTAATAATTGAATAGACCACCAAAGTGAAGTGAGTTGGGTTTCTTTTTAGTATATCGGCGAAATATCCCTGTTATTCGTACGGGGAAAAAAATTAGGTGGTAAACCATCCATTACAGTTGACTATTAATTTACTCTTGGAAAAAGTTTAAGTCGATATTTCGATACTTAATATCTAAACGCATTCATTGCAACAAAGTTCATTGAAATGTGTATTTAAATAAAAAAAGTTATGAGCAATTTAATTAGAAATAACGTACATGTAAATTCTCAGCATAGCCAATGATTTACAAATTTAAATCAGGAAAGACTTAATCAATGCATTTATGAAATGTTTCAGCATTACTGGATTTCCTTCGAGAATCAGGACAGATGAAGGGCCACAGTTCTCCTTAAGAGAATTCAAAGAGTATTTGAATGAATGAGGAGAAAGTCAAGTTACATCTTCTCCTTATTACGCACAATCCAATGGATTCATAGAAGCTTCGGTAAAAGCAATGAAAATGCTGATAATGAATACAACTGGAGATGGGAACATTGACAATGAAGAATTCCATAAAGCTTTGCTGGAATGGCGGAATATGCTAGGCGAAGAAGGGATATCTCCTTCCGAGATCGTATTCGGGAAACCAATGAGGTCATATTTAACAGCACATCATTCAATATTCGACCAGAAGTTGAACAAAATAATGGTAGAACATGACAACAAAATTGCTAGGAATTGTAATTACAAGAGAAAAAGTTTATGATAGGACATACAAATCTTTGAGAGAATTAGAAATTGGAACGCATGAATGAATTCAAAATCCAATAAGTAAAAGATGGAATGAGATTGGAGTTATTGTAGGAAAAGGAGAATTCAGAGACAGCATTATCAAACTACCAAGCGGAAAAAAATATCAAAGAAAAACAGGAAATTTTTACGACCTTATGAAAAAACAGAAAGGAAAGAAGAGAGATGTCACTACTGAAGTTACAACAGAACCTAGGAGGAGCGAACGATTGAATGGGAAGATATAATTTATGAAAGGGGAGTTGCGATAATATGTTTAGAATTAATCGATAAGTGTTTGGATTAATATCAAATAAATAACATTTAGCCGACTCTGTAACTATGATACCACTGGTGTATAGGAGTCGAACGATTTATGTTATTAGACACATTGATTTCATCTAGAAGTGAGGGTATATATTTTTATAACTAGAGAGAGCTAGCAGTTCCAGTGATGCAGGGCGGTCTTGTGCAAGGTTCACAGACTATAACAGGTTAAACGAATAGAAATAGTACGAAATGTTACTAAGAGCTGTGTCTACAATTTTTTTAGATGAAATCCTATTCTTTAGATTAAAACCTATGAAACCTATGTTACAAATAATTGATATTTTTTATTTTATTATTGCAATCTTCTGTTTGTTCTTATTTTAGCTACAGTAATATAAACGTATGGAAATGTTAACCAGTGCCGCTAATCAACGAACAACGAAGTGAATAGCAGTTAGTTTTTTGTTCCTTTTGCAGCGGAAAAACCATTTTATTTAAATATTTGTATACCATTGATATATTATTAAATTTTGAACAATTTCAGGTTGACTCACGCACCAGTTTAATCTACCGTTTAAGAGATATTCAAGAAGAAAGACAGAAATTGTTCCTTCCATTGCTAATTGTTGTACTGAATAGCAGTTACTTTTCTTGTCTATTTTGCAGCGGAAAGACGGTTATTTAAAAAAAATACATCAGTCGATAGATCATTAAATTCTAAAGAGTTCTAGGTTAACTCAAGAGCGAGTTTAATCTACTGTTCAAGAGATATTTAAGAAGGAAGACAGAAATTGTTATTTTATCAATGGCAATTTTTTCCCCATTCGTTTAACCTGTTATAGTCTATGAACCTTGGTAAGTTGGTCTTGTGCGCCCAATTTCTTCAGTGTCCAGACTAACGCAATGGGGCAGGTGACCTATTAATGATGATTAATTGTATTACTTTTATTGGGAACAATTCTAAAAGTTTTCAAACACATTTATTTATTATTTTAATTTATTTCAATGTGGTATCATGATTACAAAAGAGAGGGATAAAAAAATTTCAAAATGAACATCTATACCAAGGAATGGACATAATATTGGTGCTAGGACAATTGCCACCCGCGGACAATTGCCACCCGCGGATATTTGCCACCCCCGGACAGTTGCCACCCGGACAATTGCCACCCCCGGACAATTGCCAACCAAATAATGAATATCAGGCCACTTAACTTTAAAAATGGTGATAAAATATGTATATTATTGTTGTACGATTAATTATTAAATATATACAATATAAGATTAAAAAAAATATTATTCGGTTTCTGAATGTGCTTTTTAAATATAATATCTCTTAAATTTTATGTTATTGAATACTTTATATCACTTCTTTAGAACGATTCAAAACTGTTTAATTCCCTTCGTCTATAACATTTTCAGGATTTAGGATTTCAAAAACATATTGTCACAACCCTAATAATATTTTTTTTAGGATTCTTAACTTGTAAATTATATTACTGGGTAGTAATATAAATACCTATTGTTTTTTCTTTAGCAAATAATTATAAATAAAGACCTATTCCGGGCGATTAAATTAAATATTTTAATTCTATTAATGGAATATCGTCTGTTCCAGAAATTTGGTTCACTAATGACTATATCATTGACATCAATAGGAAATTAGATACAAGGGACTTGAAGAAGCAGTCAGAAAGGAAAGTGGCTCCATGAACAAAGTCATCTACCACCATGGGTGACAATGCTCATGGATGCAGAAAAGCTACTCTGTGAATGCAGTCACTTAAAAAGGAAAATATTAAATGTGTGATGAATTTTCCCATCTTATAAAGTATACAAATAATAATTAATCGTACAAAAATAATATACATGTTTCATCTCCATTTTTAAAGTGAAGAGGCCGAATAATAAATATTTGGGTGGCAATTGACCAGAGGTGGCAATTGTCCGGGTGGCAACTGTCCGGGGGTGTCAATTGTCCGCGGGTGGCAATTGTCCGCGGGTGGCAATTGTCCGGTCACGCATAATATTATACACAGCAGCAGTCACCTGACCCCAAAATAGGGTGCATCCAAAGTATCCTCCTAAGATGAGTGAAAACTATGAAAGAGGTTCAACTAATTTTTTTTCAATAACATCACATATACATTATGCAACAATGATGTCAATTACCTTTATCACGTGTCTATTTACATTTTCAAATAAGTATAAATAACAACGAGATGTATTAAAGTTATGAAATCATTACTGTTTTATATTTGTAACTAGCTAATTATTTTGCAGAATAGGTTAAAATATATTGTGTGAAAACTAAATATAATTTGAGTCACCTTATAGTCTACTCTTGCTCAAGAGTCAGTTTACAGTTAACTCTTAATTAAGAGGTACTTTTCAGTTTACTCTTGATTAAGAGCCACATTGCAGTTTACTCTCGCTAAAGAGACACTTAACAGTTAACTCTTGATTAAAATCATTCTGCAGCCTACTCCTGGGTTAGAGTCACATTACAGTCTACTCTTGAGAAAGAGTCACATTACAATCTACTCTTGAGAAAGAGTCACATTACAGTCAACTCTTGAGTAAGAGTCACATTACAGTCTACTCTTGAGTAAGAGTCACATTACAATCTACTCTTGAGAAAGAGTCACATTACAGTCAACTCTTGAGTAAGAGTCACATTACAATCTACTCTTGAGAAAGAGTCACATTACAATCTACTCTTGAGAAAGAGTCACATTACAGTCTACTCTTGAGTAAGAGTCACATTACAATCTACTCTTGAGAAAGAGTCACATTACAGTCAACTCTTGAGTAAGAGTCACATTACAATCTACTCTTGAGAAAGAGTCACATTACAGTCTACTCTTGAGTAAGAGTCACATTACAGTCTACTCTTGAGAAAGAGTCACATTACAGTCTACTCTTGAGTAAGAGTCACATTACAGTCTACTCTTGAGAAAGAGTCACATTAATTTTACAGTCTACTCTTGAGTAAGAGTCACATTACAGTCTACTCTTGAGAAAGAGTCACATTACAGTCTACTCTTGAGTAAGAGTCACATTACAGTCTACTCTTGAGAAAGAGTCACATTACAGTCTACTCTTGAGTAAGAGTCACATTACAGTCTACTCTTGAGAAAGAGTCACATTACAGTCTACTCTTGAGTAAGAGTCACATTACAGTCTACTCTTGGGTAAGAGTCACATTACAGTCTACTCTTGAGAAAGAGTCACATTACAGTCTACTCTTGAGTAAGAGTCACATTACAGTCTACTCTTGAGTAAGAGTCACATTACAGTCTACTCTTGAGTAAGAGTCACATTACAGTCTACTCTTGAGAAAGAGTCACATTACAGTCTACTCTTGAGTAAGAGTCACATTACAATCTACTCTTGAGTAAGAGTCACATTACAGTCTACTCTTGAGTAAGAGTCACATTACAGTCTACTCTTGAGTAAGAGTCACATTACAGTCTACTCTTGAGAAAGAGTCACATTACAGTCTACTCTTGAGTAAGAGTCACATTACAGTCTACTCTTGAGAAAGAGTCACATTACTGTCTACTCTTGAGTAAGAGTCACATTACAGTCTACTCTTGAGTAAGAGTCACATTACAGTCTACTCTTGAGAAACAGTCACATTGCAGTCTACTCTTGAGTAAGTCACATAACAGTCTACTCTTATTCAATAGTCCAAACTTCAAAATTAATCGGTACACAATAGAACAACAAATAATTGTGGAACATTACTTCTGATGTAATTATTCAGTTTTGCACTTCAGAGGAATAATTACTAAAATTTTATGGTATTAAAGCAAATCCTTCTAAAAAGGGCTTAAAATCGTTGTGATAAAAATTTAAAGAAATTGGGACAAATTCAGACGGACAACGTTGTGACAGGGCACTATACAAAATGATACTGCAGTTTAGCTTGTTGAAGCAGGTGCTGCTGATCTTTTCAAAACTTTAATTGGAAGTCTTTAAACTCAACTGGGAATGTCACGTGCCTAGCAGTTACATAATGCATATATTGGTAAAAGATCTAAATTATCATAATCCATATAAATTTAAATTTAAATGGATGATGAAATCCTACACACTATCAAAATGGATCGGATTTTTTGAAAGGGTTAATCAGCTTGCAAAAATAGAAATCTTCGTGAAATTATTGATCATCTCAATGGTATCTTTAATAAGCAAAATTACAGATTCTTGGCTTTATAAAATACAAAAATAAATTCATAAACATACACTGCAATCGACTGAAGAACAGATGTGATGGCATCACGTGTACGAGAATCGATAGTTGGACCATTTATTTTTAAGATGCTAATAGTGATACGAATTCGGTTATTGGAAACCGGTATTGGGAGATGATTCAAATTTTTTTATGAACTAAAATTGGAGAAAATAACACAGAGTGAACATGCTCTTTTATACAGCAGAATGACCCACCCCCCAAAAAGAAAAAATACGAAACCCAACTTTAAATTAGTATATTTCAACAACTACTGAAGATACAATTTTCTTTTTAGTATTATTTGGCATTTTGAGTCTTTCTCCATCTACAGTAAAAAAAGTTCAAATAAATTTATTCATTTTTGTGAATATTATAACGATTTTGTTAAAGTGTGGTGAAAATGACTTTGCGCAAATGGTCGGAAAGAGAAGAGTGAAGTTAGTTGGAACATAAAATATATCTTTATTAGACAGCAACTCTATAAATAAGATTGATTTCTTTTCATGTTGTAAAGGCAATCAAATAACTAATCTTTTTATGAGATATTGCCAGTCCGGAGAAATGTGTCTAGTACAAAAAAGAAGGCACAAGTATAAATTTTAACAAGGGATGTTCAGGTCACAAGAGGTCAGTACCTACGAACTGAAGACAAAATTAATTTTGTTCAGTAACTCTTTTCAGAAAATAAAAATGTTTTTATTTAGAGAAATGGACAAAATATCTCAAATTTTTCAATCAATAGAATCGAGACAACCTACAATGCACCCTAAAAATATAAATCAGACACCAACTTCTAGAAAAAGATTTTTGACGCCGTAGAAAATTTGTCAACTGGTTCTTGCAAAGACATGTTCTTTTTGTGGAAGAGATTATCATTGAGGACGAAGCTGTATGTTATATGAAAAATAAAGTAATTAATCAGAAAATTCGGCATATGCTCAACCGAATAGTCATCCTGTATATTATAGAGTTACAGTACACGCAGGAAAAAGAAACAATGCAAATACTAATAAATATTTCGTGAACATTTTCTTTTCGTCTTTATATACAATTATACATATACGGTAACCACCTAGATATACAAATCAGAATGTTATTGTTTGTCTTCTCTGGGGATGTAGGTATATATTGGATTCTCTGACATTTTCAGAAATTAAGAGATCATCAAAATTCTCCCTTTGTGAAAATGTGAATTTTTTTTATCTAATATAATATTTTCATTCACGTATTTAATGTATTACTACTTTCAAAGCAAGTAAACAATATGTCCTTTAGTCCCTACGCTAGCGAATGTTTTTGTGTGTCTTCATGAAGTAATTGGCTAAAGTAATTGGCTTCAGCCGTTAAACCAATAGTTTAAAGGGTAAATAAAAAACTTGCTTAATAAAGTTAAATCTGATGAGCGTTCTGTTATGTGTGGTGTTCCACAAGAGAGTTCACTGGGCCCACTATTATTCGTCCTATTTATCAATCATTTTCCTAGTTGTTCCCCCTATTCTAGATTCAATATGTTTGCTGACGACTCGACTGCATCGTGCTGTATTCATCGTAAAAAAGTTAAACAGGCTCACATTCTAATAAACAATAGCATAAAATTAATTTCAAATTGGCTCAAAGCTAACAGAATTTGCTTGAATACTGCAAAAAATAAATATATCTTATTTTCATTCTGGGGAAATATTGATATATACCCTCAATCAGCATGTCAGGTAGCCCATTAGAGCAAGTTAGAACTATAAGGTACCTAGGAGTAACCATTGATAATAATCTCTCGTTCTCTCACCATATTAAGAGGCAATCTAATAAAATTTCAAAATCAATTGGCATACTTTACAAGATTAACGATGTTCTTCCATTTAATGTTAAAAAATGTGATAGTACTCTCATGTTCATCCATATTTTCATTACTGTCTGCTAGTTTGGGGTGATACTGCACAGTATTTAACACGTAATCTATATTTATTACAGAAAAAGCCATCGGGTGCATAACTAATAGTGACTCTAGCTAGTACATCACTCTTGTTTGCTGAATTGAAAATTTTGAAACTTGAAGATTTTTTAAGTTCACTTTGGGGCAGCATATGTTTAGAACTGTAGCCAACGCTTCATATGATCCTGATGTATGTAATTATATTGTTAGTAACACAAATCGCCATACCTATTCTACTCGTCATGCTAATAATATAGTGCTCCCACGCTATAGATGTGAAAAAACTAAATGTTCTTTATTGTATAAGGGATGTAAACTATGGAATGAATTGGAAAATAACATTGAAAATCGTTCTTCATATGCCATTTTAAAAAAAAAAGTTTAATAAATCGATTGTCCTTGAATACCTCTAATAATAGAATCTAACATGTAATCACTGTATACACCTCATCTTTTTATCATTTTTATAATTAGTTAGTTTTATATAGGAAACCATTATAGTCAAAGACTATCCCTGGTCTCGATCAAAGTTTATATTCTGAATTTTATTGTGAAAGAGTATAGGTTGCCCGAGTCTTTACTCTTAATGTAAAGGCACATTGAGTACAAATATATAAAAAAATAGATACATCGATGATACTTTTATTCTTGTTAGGCTCTGCTATAACACAATGAAATTTACATTGTATTTCGAATTAAAACATCCTATTGATAAATTGAAAATAGAAATACCTTACCACTACCAGTATAATAAATTATTTTTGAGTGAATGAGTTTATTCGATTATACAGATGGGAGAATTTGAATATATTTTCCTTTGCAAAAGGTATTCCTTTTATGTTATACGCCTATGAATTTGCACTTTAACTTTTTTTTATGTATTCAGTCGTGATTTAATAAAATAAATATTATTAATATATCTAATGTAGTAGGAAAACACATGGTCTTCCAAAAATATATATTCATATTTTTTATAATGGTAAACTTGGTGCCAATTGTGTTTTAGCGAATCAAAATGTAAAAATATTTACAACTTCAAGTAATATTCACCTTTTATTACCTGTTCTTAAACACATGTTCATTTTAATCCAGACAATGGAACTGCACTCACCATGAACAATTACATTGCTATTTTGACGCATTCCTGTCTAATTTGGCTTCTTTCAAATCAAAGACAACTTTTTAATAATATTATGGTCAAAATGCAGTTAAATAACATTTTAATATTATTTTGATATTTCTTAAATAATAAAATTGTAATAAGCTGTAAGTTTACTATTAAATAAAATGTGTATACACTTTTTCAGTAAATATGTGAATAATAATGATATTCATCACGCATGCTTTTACACTTGTGTATTGGCAGAACGAGTAATGTGGACCATACGTGAGCGCCTGGATTCCTTATTCTGCCCTTTAATTTCTATTCATCCAACTATTCTGCATTTTTTCAATTATTGACAGACAATTTTTAAACCATATCAATTTTGTAGAAGGAATGTCTTTGAATTTGTTCTCAATTTTCTTCACGACTCAGAGGGGAAAATGATATTGTCTTCTTATTCTATACAATCCACGAACAATGCCTTCCCTATCGTACAACATACATTCAAATCGAATATAATTTATATGAACGAGGCTGTTGATTAAGATTTCATTATTCAAGAGATTATCCCATGGATAAAAGATTGTGACAGATTGTTTCACGCCTGCATCTCCGCCTCTAAAGTATTTGCTTGAATAAATTTGATGACAACCTGTCTTTTCTCTTTCAAAGTATGCGTGGGTACAAAAAGTAATGTTTTATAGATATTATTTTCGAGGAGTTATCTTTTTATTTAGAAGGTGAAAGCCGTTATTAATGGTGATACTTCAAAATGAGTAATGACGCACATGACACTTTTACTGTCATTAAACTGATAGTGTTTAATCAACCGTTAGTTCGAAGAAATATTTTTAGGGAAAAAGGTAACGCAGGGAAAAAAATTCCCTCTTTCAGATGAGTGAACACGTCAAAAACGTTATTCACTGTTGAGATGTTCTGAAGATTTTCTGCATAATAATTATAATACAGTTTTTACAGTTAATTATTATATCTTATCATATTATATTCCATCAGTAAAAATATTACGATCGCATGTGTTCGAGTACAATAAATTTGTTGGAAGAAAAACCAACTGCGCTCCAATTTCAGGTTAATTAATTTTAGTTTTACCGAACTGTATAAAATAAAAGTAGGACAGGTGATATTGGAGAAACTCTGCGAGAGAAATGAG
Source organism: Caprella mutica (assembly GCA_947561585.1). Taxonomy (NCBI): domain Eukaryota; kingdom Metazoa; phylum Arthropoda; class Malacostraca; order Amphipoda; family Caprellidae; genus Caprella; species Caprella mutica. The sequence goes on from CANNZV010003311.1 coordinate 41,430, forward strand.
ATGCTCTGCTATAGAACTAAACTTCTGAAGTATATATGATGATAATCATATTTCTTTTAGATAATTCTATTTAATCATATTAAAATTAAATTATTTAGATCAAATTAATTAGTGAAATTAAATTTATTAGTGAGATTAAATTAACTAGTTAAATTAAATTAATTAAATATATTAAATTACACGTACAGCTCGGGTCCAAAAAATGCGGGAATTTTCTTCTACATCCCGTATATTTTTTTTAAATCCCGCATTTTTTAAATCCTGCATTTTTCCAAATCGTCCATTTTTTAGAATCACGCATCTTTCGAAATCCCACATATTTGAAATCTCGCATTTATTCGGAAATCCATATTTTTTTTGGAAATCCCTCATCTTTTGGAAATCCTGCATTGATTATATAACGGATTTTTCATTTCTCGTTTTTTTTTATATATAATTTATTGTATATCGGATTTTTGTTACCAATAATATTTTTTTTTTATCTTGACCATTATTTTAGTCAAGGAAGTATATCGTATCTTCAATGTGAAAGCGTGACATTTTTCATGAACCCAACACAGCAGCCAACAGACAAAAACACACAGGATGATTTTATAAATGTATGTATTAAGAATGGTGAAACAATTCACCGTGTCTTAGAAGAAAATGTGAAATTTCAGAATGAAAAAATATTTTCTCAGACTAAATTCAATTTCATAAAGATCAAATTCCATTTCACATAAAAAAAAATCAATTTCACGTGGATCAATTTCTATTTCATTTGGATTAAATTCAATTTAACTTGAATCAAATCTAAATTCACTTGGATCAAATATTATTTTATAATGGTCAACTAGAACTATTAAAGGTATAGATTGTTAGTAGAGGAATAAAATATTGTTTAACTATGTAATGTAAAGACTAGAGGTTGTTGTAGGAGCTGCATGTCCGGTAGAACGGATAATCTTTGTCCTTGGTAAGTGGTGGCCGTTTGAAGATCGAGCTTTACCTGTATCCTAATTTGGTATTTTGCGTGAAATAAATTTACCTTTCAAAGTTCAGTTTGAGGCAAATGAAAAAATATAGTCGTAGGCATTATTGATTATCATCTCTTCATGTTCCTCTTTCATCTGGGAGTGAAAAAAGAAGTGCTTGTGTACTTTTCGTAATATTCATTGATAAGTAAATATATTTACGGAGTAGCTTTCTTACATACATGAGCATTGTCACTGAATGGTGGTAGTGTTATTTAAGTCTGTTTTATCAATGTAAAATTAGTCCCAAATAAAATGTTAAACCCTCAAATGCCGGTATATACAAATATGTAGTATTTAATTGAAATTAAGGGTTGACCATTGAAATTATACTATCATAGTAATTGATGAAGTTTCTTTGTAATCGATATTTTATTCGGCTCAAATTTAATTCCACTCGGATCAAATTCAATCCCATATGAATCGATCATAGAACTGTAAAAGGTATAGATTTAATGTTTTTCGTATATAAATGTATTGTTATAGTGAGACTAATAGTGTCAGAAAGTTATTGAAGGTGATAAAGAAGAAGCTTTCAACCACATTATGCCATATTTAAGAAAAATTATGTCATTTAATAGAACATTTCAAATGATGATTCCAAACTAGAGATAAAATATTTATAATAATTGCAATTAATAAATTAAGACATCCATCATCATAGGGTACAACTCTACAGTTCCAATCAGCTATTGTAATTGGTGTTATGGGAAATTAAACCTATATCTACTTCGTAGATTTAGGCTTCACACAATGGCTTCACCCGGAAGCTATCTGTATGAGCTGGATAGGAGTTATTGACTAGTAAATTGCTGTAATTTGTGTTCTGTTTTGTCATCTTAATTTCGTATCGTTTTGATATATTCGAATATTAATTTGCATTTTAAGTTGTTATATTATGTGTTCGTCAAAATCAGAAAAAGTTTATCTTTTCTGCATATCAAGTAAAAGTTATTTCGTTGCCTTCAAAGTCCCTTGTATTTAGTTATTTTGTAGGTTAATCAAATTAGCAGTGAAGCAGTAGCTATTTTTTTGAGTAGCTGGACTATTTATTAATTATATTGCTTCATTACAGAATGATGCCATTGTCATTATAATTAGAGTTGCTTATCATCTGAGCCACCCAACTGCATTATCTACTTGGCGAAATATCATTTAATTATCACTTTGAAACAATGTTCAGCTTGCTGCGTATGACAGCTTCATCTTAGTGAATTATTATATACTCTATGTATTATTTTCTGAAGTGAATGCTCAAATTGGTATAAAAAACTATTTACTTCTAGAGAAAGAAAGAAATACTTCGTATGAAAGATTCGAACAAATTTTTCTACTTGCATGGAGGTTTTGAATTTCAATTATTTCGATCTCAACTTGATACAACAAGGATACACATATTATAAATATATACGTATCTAATTGTATTACCATACTATTCTTTTTCATATTTCAAATATTTTTGAAAGTCTTTTTTAAAGATAATTATTATTGTAATGAAGTATTATTATATAAATATGTCTCTTTTCAATCATGAAAAATATAACAATTGATTATAGAATCTGAATTTTAACAGAAATTATGTTTTTTTAATGCTCAATATAAATCTAACAACGAGATAATTTAAGTCGATGATGCAGGAAAGACTTCTTTCTTTTCAGAAGTGTTATTGAATCACTAATTCTGTAATTAGTATCATTGTATTCTATAAATTGTTCTCATATGATCGCACGTCAAATAATAAAATTAGAAATAGTACTTTTAATATTTTAAATTTAGATCGCACTTCTATTACTGAATGTTTAGTATAATTTTTTATCTCTGTTCCTGTTGATGAATGTACGGCATATTTCTATTCGAAAGCTTGAATCTTGAAATACCTTTAACGTTGAGTATAAATTACCTCCAGAAAAATGGATATTTTGCTGAGTATAAGTATATTATATACAACTAAATATCTAAAATTCATTTCTGATTAGTATTATGTCTAATTGTCCATATGTAATAAATTCCTATGAGCTATACGATATAAGAGACATCATCGATGGCTATTTCACCTTATATTGAAATATCGTATTTATTCACTTTTCGAATTTGTTTCAAAAATATAATTGATTATGAGTGTCAATTTACAAAAGGTCGTTGCAAGTTCACACTTGATTATTTAAGTTAATATATGATCGAGAAATTTTGTTATCTATCTCCTATCATTTTCTTGGATCAATATCATTCGAGAAATTATGTGTATTGAAAACGAATCAAAGAACAGAAAAAAGTCCTACCTCAATTAAATATCTATTCAGGCAACTGCTTCTGATTTTCAGTCAATTTTCAAAATTCTTTCACTGGCAAACAACTCAATCTAGTCAATTAAAACCCACCAGTCAAATTAGAGGTTATTGAGAGGAGAATTGATTGCAAAGATAGATTAGGAAATTCGAAATATTTTAACTCGCCCTTTACAGCCCAAATTATTTATTTCCATCAAAAAATATGTTGCTTGTTACATTTGAGTTTCTATAGAACCAAGAAAAATCAGTACAGATAAAACTGGTACAACGGATAGTACATGTACCGGAAAAAGTGTCCACCATGCCAATCAATGGACGCTATGCGCGACTGAGGTTTTTTAATTTGGGAATTTAAATTTTGCAATTTTTCTGTAACAGCATTGAAAAAAAAAAAACGCCAATGAAGGTGAGCACTCTCAGCTTATTAATTTATTAAATGAAAATTTTTATGGAAATGAAAATTTTTATGAAAAATGAAAATTTTTATGAAAATGAAAATTTTTATGAAAATGAAATTTTATTTAATGAAATAATGAAAATTATGTATCTTACTTATATAAATGTACGGAATAATAAGGAGGTACAACTGTAACTAATTCTATAATATAGAATAGTTGCATCTCTATTTAATTTTTGTAGAACTTTTCTTATCAAAGAAAATCTGGCGGAAAAAGGTAACAAAATCAAAATAGTGAAGATCTGAAAAAAGTACATTAAAGAGCTTATTGTAATTTGGTAAATTGTAATACATATGCATTGAATAAAACTAAAACTAGGACAATTCATTAAAAAGCATTTAAACAGCTGAAAGATTACTGAATGCATTTCTTGACCTCTTTTGACTGAATAGTCCTTATGTAATTAGTTAACTACATATATCCAGTAATATAATTCATCTTAGGTTTATTGTTAATCAATATTTAATTCAATAAACTCTCAACCACAAACTATAAATGCCCCCTCTCCCTATCTTAATACCCCCCTCATCAAGTAGAATAGCTACTACGATTGTAAGTTTATTGTTAATCAATTTAATAAGAAAATAACACCTTATTCAATATTATTCATTTATTATGAGCTAAAAACTCATAATTTTTATATTTATTTACATACAAATATTGTTATTAATGATGCACAGTGATACGCCTCTCCCTTTAAATTATCTGGGGTATCACTGCGCACGGTTGTGGCGGGAAAACCGTTAATAATGCGAAGTTGAAAACTTGACATAATGTAACTGTTAATATTTGTGTTAACATGTTAAAATAATATGAATATCTGAATCTCGGTTCTGGAGTTATTGGAGAGTACGCAGGAATTAAAAATCACAAGCGCAAACTTTTTTCAGATCGTTTTGAGAGCTCCACATACATCGCGACTTAGTTTAAGAAATATTCATAGGATAATATTGCATCATGATGTTTATGGGAGAAAAGAGGATGCTAGAAACGATGGTGCAATCAGATTCAAGCTAAAAGGAGTAGTTTCAAAATTATAAGAGGTGCGGAGTGATGCCCCATAAAAATGGTATGCGCAGTGATACCCCGTCCGACCTATAGGATATAGCAGGTATTTATTATAAGCTAAAAAATGACTTAAATGTTCTGAAAGGAAATACTGAGCTACTAAGAACTAATTATTGCCTTCTGAACTCTTGAATTGTAATAAAAGGCATTTAATAATTGCAAATAAAATTGTAATGTTTAAACTGTAAAGTATATTTTCATTTTGAAAAATTACAAAAATCTTATTTTATCATTATGCTATAACATTTTCTATTAATACATTAAATCCATTCCTATATTATCATTTATTCAACTATTCAAAATATTCTACCCCTAAAATTTCATCTACAAATAACGGTTTAAAAACGATGACATAAGTTCATAACATAATCAACCTAAAACAAATGTATATGGAGATCATAGTTTGCACTTCATTACTAAATAATGATCATACTTAGCACAGTATACCACTGGAAGAATATAGTTTTCATTTATACCCCATGATGATCATTGTTTGCACATTTAATCACATGTAGATCATAATTTGCACGTTGTCCCACATTCAGAACATAATCTGTATCACATGAAGGTAGTTTGCACTTAATTTACCTACCTCAATTTTATAAATATTACATGTATTACTTATATTTAATTTCATTTCATCCGTTTATAAATTTGTTAGTGTAAGCTTTAAAAGGTTCTGGCTAATTGGATCATTTCGATTTTTTTTTCAAACTTTGAAAAGTCTGAAGCATCGAAACTTATAACAAGATCATAACTTTTCTGAAAATTCTGCCTCGAAACTTTCGTATTTTTGCTTTTGATTATCTCGACTGACATGTTGGTAATATGTAGAGATACCTAATGTAAATTGAATTGAACTTCATAATTTTCACTGCATATCATAAAAGGATTTAATGCAAATGAAAAGATAAATTGTGACATATTTGATGATGCCATTTAATTCAATCAAATTACATAACCCATAATGTTGATTTGTTTAAACGAATTATAATATTAATTTGTGAGTGAACTCAAATATTTTTAAAATTATATTCGAACTCTGTATTCTTAAAAAATATGTTATGAATGAAATATTATCAATATTTTTTGTTTTGTGAGATTATTAGAAAAACGATCATATGTAAATTTGAAGGATATTTCAGTATATAAATTTGCATTAGGTAATCTATGCAAAACAACCAGTGATTGTTGATATCTAAGCTGTACCTACCCCTTTTAATTAATATAAGAACTGTCGAGAAAGTAATGTGTCTTGCATCTCCTATAAAAATGTAATTAATTTATCATTTTCTCTTATTTTTCTCCGAATATTCGAAAAATGCTGTAATTAAAACGAGAATTGCATAAGTAATTTCGAGATATATTTAGTCTGATGTAAATTTAGAAAATATATATTGTAAATAGCTTATATATTTACTTACCGCTCAAATAAACTATGCTGAACACAACTAGATCGAAAAAACGTACGAGAATATTACATACTATTTTGATATGAAGACTTCAATTAAATAGTATTCAAATCGGTGTAAGGAAAGTTCACCGCTCTCAATTCACCACCTGAAAGTTTTTCGCACTCAATTTACCGCATGGTAGGTTCACCGCAACTCAACTCACCTCAAAACAATGTAATTCAATATACATAGTATAAGAGCAATACAACAAACTTATAATTAAACAAATTAATCAGAAACTAAATAGACATGAATTACATGAAAAATAAAGACTTTTTCAAGATGTATTTTCTAGAAGGTAATTTCTAGACAAAACTTTATAAAATTACTTTATCTCTTTCATGTCATTCATTTAAATTTACGGGCCTTTATTGACTTTGTTTCTATCTAAATACCAAATATATTTTTGGATTTAAAAGTTAAAAAATATTTACGCAGCGGCGTAAATCACATAACTTATGGCATTAATTATACTGTGATGACGTGTGGCAACTAGAAATACAGATTTTTAGCCAATAAGCACAAATTTGTCCACGTTTTCATGGAGTACAGCCACATGCGTGAACTGTGATCGGGTCACACTCCAACCAATCACAGCTCTGCGTTCTCAGTTGCCAATGTCTTGCATACTTATGTATTTATTTCTCCTTATATTTTTAATATTTTTACTTGGAATTTGGTACTCATTAGTATAGTATATATACTAACAGAAATACAGTACCTTATATTTATAAATAAGACATGCATGCATTTTTTTAACACATAGTCAAACCTTTCCTTCAATCTGATAGTGAAACTCATAAGTGTTAAAAATCTCATTGAATATTTATGAAGCTTTTCTGATCAAAGATATATAGGGACAGGAATATTAAATTAATATTACTACTATAGATATATATGAAATAATATATTTTACATATATATTGATTGTTATATAGAGATTAGTTTCTCTGGGCTAGTATTTGGTTATATATGTTTATATTTAATCACCTATAAGCTACTAACACAAAAATTACGAGATGTCATAAACAACTATATCAAACTATAGTTTGGATGCACTAAAGTGCATCCGTTCGATGAACTTTGGTGTCTTAGCAATAAGTTCGTTATAATAATGAGGAAATTGTTCTTTCCTCATTTTTTCCCCTCATTTTCTCATGAAAGAATTATATATACTAATAAATTGAATATGTGTATGAGGAATGTTTTTGAATTTAGAAGTAATGTACAAAATATTTTGAACACGTTCTCTGTCAATTATAACAATCGCAGTGGTCGAACCTTATCTCAACTTTGATTCAAAGGAATATCAACACACATCAATTAAATGGAAATTTACCACGCGATGAATTTTTTTTAAAGGACCCCTGCCAAAATAATCTTTGGTGAATTTAGTTGCGAGAACTTTCCATGCGTTGAATTGTGTGTAGTGAACTTTCCAGCGGTTAATTCTGGGTGGTGAACTTTCCAGCGGTTAATTCAGGGCGGTGAACTTTCCAGCGGGTAATTGAGGGCGGTGAAATCTCAAAACGTTCAAATTATTTATGTCTGTTGGGTAAAAAAGTTTCATGGTTGGTTAGTTAATATATTCGGGCATCTTTTTCACAGGCTAAAATGGCCTCTCAGAAACACAAGTGAAATTGAAATGCTATCATTTTCTCTGTATTAATATGGTGAATTCCATAATTATTACTTTGTGATTATATTATCTCTCTATAAATATTCTCAAACAACATATTTCAATTAAATAATCAATGATTGCAGTGAAAATGTCTGTAAATATTAGGACATCTTAAATACCAAGTTAAGTTTCAAATAGTTCTTGATTATCTTAGTATAATGTATCTCTAACTGCGTTAATCACAAAATGTCAATACTATTCATTGGATCACTTATGCCCTTTACCATTCTAGGTGAAAAACATTCCCATTTGGATCGAAACATTGCACAACTCAATACTACTGATTACTCTTAGTGGCAAAAAAACAACTGATATTAGAAGAAATAGTTTTTTTTGGAGTGTCTGCACAGCTCTTCCTTGATTTTAAATAATAATATAACAGACCTGCTTTAGCTCAATGTTCTTCTTCATTATTCATTATAAGATATGAATAGAAAAATTTAATATATCTAAACTTATAAAAATTATACACATAAATAACTTGTACTTATGACTATACTTTATTCAACATCTTTAGAAAAAAGGTCCTACTTTGTAATAGAAGTAATTCGAAAGGTAAGTAATTTCATTGATATTCGATGTGTTATACTTAGCTCATATCAAAAAATAATATATTGGTGGTGGCAACTTTGTCACTATGGTTAATATTCACGAAGTTATATGAGTAATAAGCGTAGGTTATTTCCCTGAGCAGTTACATCACCATGTGACAGTAAGTGGCAAATAGTTTCCTTCATAACTTTCTCTGTAACTCACGAGGAATATTAATCCTCAATATGGGTCTGCAGTAGAAGCTGTTGTGAAATCCTTTAATGCCTTCATGGACTTAATTTAACCATTCTGTATCCAATATATTGTATATTAATTTGATTAATAATTGCATGGGAACTGACGGATATTAAAGGGAAGGTAATTATGAGCCGGGTTACAATAGAGTTAATCAAGAGAATAGAAATTATCTTCTCACGGTGACCGGACGTTTCGTTACTGACGTTTCGTACCCGGACGTTTCGTTACCGGACGTTTCGTTACCAGGACGATTCGTTACTAGTTATTTTAATTTTCTTATGAAATGGAAACGATTCTTTATTAGATATGGGTTGCAGTCGCAAACTACAATTTTATATCAATCCCATACTTTTTAAACACATTTTTTATTCGTTTGGTTATACATTGATTTTAATCAGATGAATCAAAATGAATAATCATTACTTAATTTCTTTGATTAGAAAAGCTGGAAGTAAAGATTAATATTCTTTATTAATTGGAAGTTAAATAACAATATTCCTATTTCTTTAACCTCATATGATCGAAAATGTGCTTCAGTCCGAGAACTCGGAGCTTACCCTACATTGGGAAAATCTTTTGTTTTTCATAATTTGGAAAAAAAAAATTAGCGTTAGGGTAAAATTCCAATTACCAGATGTTACAAGTTACCGAATGAATATAACTTAATGAATGAAACATAACCTTCCGCAACTTTGCGAAAGTAATAATTATTTTCGATCATATAAGAAAAGACTATATAATTTAAAATTTCAACTCTTTATTTTTATTCTTATATACTATTTTCTATTATGTTCGAAAACTTCCAGTAATTGTTTCACATAGGAAAAAAAATTCAATACATGTAGGGATATGTATTGACAATATGGAATGGTATATTTTTTAGTCTATAACTCATTTCGAATTAGAAAAATCGTTAGTAGCGATTCGGAACGAAAAATCTGGTAACGAATCGTCGTAGTAACAAAACGTCCTAGTATCGAAGCGTCCTAGTAACGAAACGTCCTAGTAACGAAACGTCCGTTAACGAAACGTCCGGTAACGAAACGTCCGGGTACGAAACGTTCAGTATCGAAACGTCCTTGCACCGTTCTTTCTAACCCAAATACATCAAAATCAGACTAATTACTCAGATACTCATGTTATTTACAATACGTTACCAATTATTTGATTAAACTAAACTATTATAAGACTAGAACGAGTACTCTCAGAGCGCATACCTTTGCTGCCGCTACAATTTGTTCATTTAGAGTTGAAATTTACATGACATTGACCCTATATCACTCCCACTCAAAATCACTTCAAATGGTTACTGAATATAGTGACCAATCGTGTCTTCAAATTTCAGTCAATTCATTTGAAAACTTTTTAACCCAATCGATTTTGGTGCAAATTATCAAATTTCTTATTATTGCTGAAAAAGAGTCATTTAGTAGGGAGCTTTCATGTCCCAAATTTTTGTGAGGGTACGACCACTTGAACCACCCTTCAGGAGGATCCAAAAAGGGGGGGGGGGAGGCGGGATGAGGGCCAAAATTCATGATTTTTTAACTATTTTATTTTTGAATCAATCGTTCTGATATCTCTACAGTATATGTAAATACGCAAAAGAAACACATTTTATTCGTGCAATTTTTTCGATTTTCGCTTTAGTTTTCGGAAAAAATGTAGTTTTTCAATTTAAATTTCTTTTTTTTACAAATTTCAAAAGACGAGAAATGTATGAGTGTGTGTGCTAGAATAGAAACGAAACAGTTTTAGAATTCTTGGAACAAATTGAACAAATTCAGGTGTGTTTGAGAACGAGTAAATTTTTTTTGAAAAAGCCATCTATGGATTGTTTACAGTACATTTCATCCTATTCTTGAATGCATTTAACCTTAATTTTTAATACTTATTATTTCAATTAAATATCAATAATATACTCTTGCTAATATACCACATCCGGTGAGGTTTCGGTTGTGACAATATCCACTCTGAAAATATCTTTACGTTTCAACCTCTCTAATAGAATGATGTATATTCATCATATAAGAAATAGTACGATATGGAGTTGAAAATTTAGACTAAACTATGAATTTTTATGAATCTTTTTGAATTCTGGATATCTAGTCTATCTATATAATCTCTCTAATTTATATTTTAGTGATAACAAGTTTATTAACCATCACTATAATGCCTGGACTATATATTTTTCTCCTATCGGATATTTTCTGATTTTTCTGTTATTTTTTTAGATTTTTTTTTCTGCAAATCTATAGAATGTCCAGTTTTTCTGTTTTCCGGATTTTCTTTATAATGAATTTTCGGTTCCATGGATTTTAACATAATCGCATTTTGGTTTTCTTGATTCACAATTTGCCTGATATTTCCGGTTTTCTGGATTTTCCAGTTTTCTGTATCTTCGATTTTCTGAATTTTCGTTTTTCTATCATTTTTTGAAACTGCTGTCTAATGATGTTCTTTCTTTCCCGGATGCTCAATTTATTCACAAATAATCACAATTAAGATTTTTTCCGGATTTAAAGCTTTCTATATATTTTCGTATTTTTTTATATTTTCCTTTATTTTCTGAATTAAACTTAAAACGTGAAAGTCTTCACGCATTAGACAAACAGATAGGGGGTGATTCATTAAAATAATTCTTCTTCGAGAGGGAAAACTCGAACTCGAAGGATTGTTTATTTTATCAGAATCTTTTCACTCCTACGACAATCCCTTCGCATGAAGTATAGTGTTATTATTTCACAAATGTATGTACTTTTCTTGATGCCGAATTGGATTGAATTATTTGAAAGCTTGATTAAACAAATAATATTTTTCCCACAAAGCCTCTACAAAATGATTAATCTATTATTTTTTTCAAAATTTGAAATCTACTGTAGATGTAATGAAAATATGCCTATTTTCATTACATCTACAGTAGATTTCTTCAATTATGGTCAATTTCATAAATTTTGTTCTCCATAAATATGATGTTGGCGAAACAAAGAAAAGAAAAGTTTTTATAAAAAAATATTTATTTTCATGCAGAGGCGCATATTTTATATTATATAAATTGAATGAATACATTTTTTATGGAATAATTAAATTGAATCATAAAATGGTAATAATAAGTAAAATAGTGAGAATGCAGTATAAAAAATGGTACTATTTTTTATTAACCACTTGGTATGTATAATGTATATTACTGATACAGAAAATGTTACAAATCTATCCCATTGTCAATATGTTAGTAAACATTAATGAAATTGTGATATTTATATAAACCATTAATTTTAAAATATTGAAATGATCAATACATAATTTAGTATAGTGCATAAATTTTGTGTCGCAGGATTCCATCTGTGTTTATAGTTAAAATATTATTTAGAATAAGAAACTCTTTAGTGTTAGGAAGCCATTCAGTCTCTCTGTTGGCCGAGAGTATCCCTTTTAAACTATATTATCTCTTTTTATGTACTTTGGTCTTTGCTAATTAGGACCCCTATATTGACTGTGTCAATAGCCTTCAGTTAACACTAATTACCTAGCTTTTTGGACAACAAGTGGTAATTTATGCTATTGACCTACATAGGCGAGGAGAATTATGATTATGTGCTTTTGCAAAAAAATTTAGCACTTCAAATATTGACGTAAAAATTATTAAATATGGTTCAAAACATTAAGGGATTTCAGCTAATTAGTAATTTTCAATATCGAAGGAAAATTCATCTATAAAGATTCAATGTTAATGAATGAAGTTTAGATTATTCTAGCTAACACGGCTATATATACATTAAATTATTATTATAATAATTAAATAGCTAAATACGGAAGAAAAGGTTATTACATAATATTACACCCATTTAATCCATTCTTGAATTTAAATAATATAATATAAAAAATAAGGTAAAGCGTCAACTGCCAGATGTGAAAATCCAATGCCATCAAAATTTTAGACGTTATATACAATAGTAACAGTGTGGAAAAGAATTGAAAATAGTACGAATTAGAAAAAAAAAACAATAATTTATCTCTGTTTGTGTCAGATATTACCAATTTCGTTGCTGTTTCTTTCCGGAAAATATATAATAATTTGATTAATGAGACCAAAGATTAAATATAGCTTTTTATTGATAGTTTTTTACAATGGATCTTACCGGCAAAGGATCTATGGTTCCAGTTAGATTTTCTACAAATGAATACATATTTGACTATATGCTTTTAAAATAACAGATCACGAAAATATTATAAACGAAGAGAATGAAATATTATTGAATTGTTCTAAACTAGCAGTACATATAGTATTCGATATTATTTTTGTTTCGTTCCATGTATGACACATTGTAAAGAAACCGTCGTCACAACCATACTATAAAGACGATATATCATTTTACGTGTTAAAAAAACATTCAATCATATCGAATATATTACTCAATTTAAATCAATAGTAATGATCCAAGAGGAATACCTAAAAAAATATGCCAAATTGTTTCCTCTGAATAAAGTTAAACTAAAATGCATTTAGTCAGTGTCGGGCATTTCTCGATAGTTTCTGTAATTTCGGACGTCTACGCAAATCATTTCTTCCAAAGTTCAGCTTCAAATATTGAAAAAAATATCGAATATCTATTTATGAACCATCGAACATCTGATGTATTATCAATGGATCAAGAAATAAGAATCTCTATATATTTTTTTATGTTACACCACTTCATATGCTATATTTTCTCGTCTATCATTCCAGTTTAATTTCATCGGTTCCCTATTAATTTGATTTTCCATTCTTTATCCATATTTCATCGACGTGTTATTGTTCTTGAATTACATGTCGGTTTTCTCGTTGCTCTTTTGTTTAAAGTTCAATAACCTTCATGTCCCCATCACCAGCTCAATTCTCTTTTTGCCATAAAAACAATACACGCTCATAAAATACTTTGATTGGATCTCCCCATCATAAAAAAGGTAATGATTTTTCAATAGATCAATCAAATAAAATAACGTGAAGAATAGTGATACTGTATATATATATATATGGAAATTTATGATTTGATGCAAGTTGTGTAATATACAGTTGAGAAACACAAGCAATAATTTCCTTTCTATATTCATATTGGAAAATATTTTCCGTTTTGAACTGAAATATTTCATAAAATTACCGGTAATTATATTATACAGTGCGTAATTACTAATATGATAATGACAATACAAAAGATTACGTGCACTCAGAAGAGCGTATACCTTCGCCCCCGCTGATAAATGACCTTCACCTCAACCTTTGACCCGTTTGCTTCTAAAAATTCTACCAGATGGTGACTGGCTAATGACAAATGGTCCAATTAAATTTCAGGCAATTTGGTTGAACACTTTTTCAGTTAAGCGAATAACATGATAATAAATAAATAAATAAACATTCTTGTAGGTGAAGTAAACAATATTTTGAGAGTTTTGACTGGTCTGATATCACAGTTCGAAATAAACATGGTAACCAGAAAATAGCTACATATAATACCTCCATTAACTAGTTATAAATCTAGAATCGGTTGGCTAGATTTTCTATAAGTTTATAGGGTAGTCAGTGTGGTGATATTCGCACCTATATGAAAGTTTACTAACTCAATGCATTATAAATTTATAATAATTAGAATAAATTTAATTATATCTATGTATTTATGTATCTTTTAATGTGAACTATTGAGGATAGCAATCATTCAACTAATGACTGACTACATATAATGAGGTATACTTTAATATCTTTCAAGATATAACTGTTTTCAAATAGAATCTCTTTGAAGAAATAAAATAAACATACTCATAAAATATTTCAATAGGATTCACCCTCCTGGAAAAATGGTACCTTTTTTTCAATAGATTGATCTAATTCACATTAAAAAACGATAGTGAAGATTGATGTGACTGCACCTGTGATTTCCCTAAAGAATTAAATTCGGGGATAGAATTTCAATAGGAAAATCTAGGAATATATGAAAATTAAAATATATGTATTTATATATCACTGCTCCAGTGTTTTCTGCTCATGTGGTATGGATATCACATATGCAATAACTGTCGTAGGATGTGTAATTTATTAATTTACGAGATACAATTCTCAAAAGAAAGAAATCATATTTTTTTACTCAGAGAATTCAAATGTTTCAGCTCATATTTATATTTTCATTAGAAGAAGTAACATTTAATGTTGCAATTACTTTTTAAATCCAATCATCTTGATACACTTAAATAAAAAAATATACGATCTGAGAAATAATCAGTATAGAAATAACTTGGAATTTTCAATTCGATTCTGATATGTGTTCTTAAATTATTTAAATTATCACGCAAAATCTTCGAAATTTCGGTGAACGGCAAAAAAATCTCAAAACTGACGTTTATTTCAATAAGTGTGTTTTCAATTTTCTCATTCACGAAGACATAAAATGCAATATCTGTTCCTGACGAGTCTGCGGTAAGACAATTATTAATTTCCTCAGCTTCTCGTATTGGGTTGTCACTTCTTTCTTCTCCAGAGATTACGCTGTGCAATTAATTTATTATCTTCCAAGAAATTCTTCCAAATTGACAGATATTTTCGGATTTTAATCGTTAATATATTTATGAACTTGAAATAAGGTTTGATTATCTGAATGGATTCTTATTACACGAAAGAATTTTTACCATTGATATATATATATATATGTATAAGTGGGCAGCAGGTTATTATTAATGCAGCAGGTATTGAACGATAGGTGGCATTGGGGGTTTCGAAAACCAATGCCACCTATCGTTCAATACCTGCTGCATTAATATATATATATATTAGGCAACATTCATTAAATGATAAGTGGCATTTTGTTTCTTCGGATTTTATTGATAATTTTTCTATTTGTGTTTAGTTTCATCATTGCTTATCTTGATTATTACTTTCGATATCCAGGTAATAATTACTTCTTCTGTTTGAATCATTTTTATTCGTAAACATGGTGCGATATTTCGCTAAAAACTTTTAGTATCATCAGACAGTTTATTTAGTCTGCAAGTGACAAAAGACCTAAATTAGTTTATTTATTAACGCAAGATAAAATAATAAAATATACAAACAGACATTAAAAAATATATTTGACTACTATTGAAACACTAAATGACACAAACAAGAAGAATATCACACAGGGACATACCTTACTAGACAGTGGCAAAGTTAGAAGTGAAATGGTTAAGTATAAAATGTGCTTTATATAGAGTTAGCTCAGGTGTGCGTATTTCAGCAAGTTCATTCTAAAGCCTTATTTGCGTCTTATAACTACGTAAGTAATGATAAACACTAGTAGGTATCTATGTAGGTATTGATTGATAAAACCTAGTAAGAAACTAGGTAGGTGGGTTGAAATTGTTAAATATTAATAGATAGCTATCATACAAATATTCAATTGAAATGTTCTATTGCTTGTTATTATAAAAAAGAAAAGATACGAAATCTATAGAATATTAAATAATATTCATTTATAAAAACTTTAAAAGGCATCCATGTTATCATATTGGTTATAGTTCATTCCAATCCTACTTCTACCATGTCCAGGATGGCTGAGAGGTTAGCGCCGCAGCCTGGAGATTGGAGATCATCGGTTCGATTCTCGGCTACACCACTTCATTTCTATGTTCATTTCATCCCATTTAATTTATATATAAACAACATGTTACATTAAACTAATTGATATACAGCCAAATTTACATATACACTATATGCAATAAAATAAGAAATAGTAATTAAAACAGGATAATTAATTTTTTCAGTTAAAATAACAAGATGAATTTTTTGCTACAAAAAATTATTTGTGTGGCTTTAAATATAATTTTTGTTAACATAACAAAATACATTTTTTGAAGTAACAGTATTGTAATGTTACTATAACTAATAAGCTCTAGTTACTGTTACCTTAAAAATTCTAGTGTAACTATAACATGAAAACCTTAACAATAAAATATATTTACTTTAACAAAATTATTTTGATAGCTCACAGCTGACTAACTTATTTGTTAATACAATCAAAAAACCTACTTTTTTTATTGTATTAACAAAACTGTTCTCTGTGTGTACGGTCATATTGGCGGGAATAAGATACTGAGCGAGTGACTGAATCTTGCAATTATAGGGGTCCCAGCATCAGTTCCCTGACGGCAGAGATTGCATCCTTTAAGACAGAGTCAAAGCCCAGACGAGACAGAATGATAGAACCAGTAACTGAAGTTGATTGCAGAACAACTTCAGAAGTTTCAGAACAACTTATGACGTTGTATAACAGCTTTTGACGTTGCAGAACAATTTTTTACGTTACAGAACAGCTTCTGACAGAGTAGACCTTCAATAAACAGTAGGAGTCTGAGCCAGAGTCACCGTCAAAGTACCGTGATTCACCCGAGTTCTAGTACACGTCAATTAGCAAAGTTCCAGTGGAGGACTGCAGGTGCTACTGACACACTGGTTCAGTGGTTCCGAAGAGTTTCCAGCCGCACCCACTCCATTAGAAACGAAGTAATCGCATCCGTATTCCTTCAGTGATTGTGCCATTGTTTATTTGTGAAAAGTATACTTCAACCTCCAAAGCTTGACCCATTTTGTAAATTAAACTCCTCCATAGGTAGATCTTTGGTTATTTGAATTATTATAATAATGTTAGTGTAGGGTTCATTATTGTCTCGAACCTTTTGTCTGGAGTACACTTAATTTGAGCTATATGTATTTTTTATTATCTTTGTTGTTTTGGTACGATATTTGACTTTATGCTATTTAATGAAGTGAAGATATTGATGATTATTTTCGACAAGTAACGTAAACTGCAAATTAAACAAATTGATTATTCTTTCTAGGGAGAATCGCAACCTCGTAAATAAAGGCCCGTGCGGCAATAAACATCCTCTCAGGGGACCCAGATCATACAAGCAAGCGTTGGCTTGGCGTTTTGTATCTGTGCGACCTCCATACCAACGTCAAACCAAAGTTCATAATCGCAATGAAGAAACTCATGTCCGCGAGTGAAACGCTTTCAACTGTCTCATCAAAGTTTATGCAATGTTTAATCACCTCCCTGACAATGCTTGCGAATCAGAGGTGGTCCAGCACCACCGTAACTTCCATGAGCTTACGTTTAATGGTGCCAAACTTTGAATTGGCATTTTTCGGACGCTGGTGAACTTTGCGGAGTGCAAATTCTCTGCTGATTTTTTCTATTATATAATTCTATATTTCTATTACCTTTTTATAGGTTTCACCTAGTTTGCAAAATATGGACAATTATTAACATTTAGAAAATATGAAAATACTTTACCAGTTTATACAGTCTTGGGTTTCATAACGTGGTAAAATTTCAAAACAATGTATTCATATAGAGAGTCAGGCTTCAGCAACCTCATAGAACTCATAGACAGTTCTAGAATCAGAAACTCATTCATTGGTCGAATAACTACTTGTTATTTAATATTTGACCGTTGTCATCAATCTTGGAATCACAGTTGGAGAGACAACAACAATTTCTAACTTCGGAAACGTAAATGGAATGTAATTTCGAAAGATGTTATATCCAATTCTATCGGATGAATAACAGCATATCTAAACTAATCAATAATTGAGCTCAAATGTAACCTCATGAGTATAATTACTTAACATTGCTATATCAATTAAAATATTGTTTCAAATTACATCCCTGTAACTTTTCATTCCAAATAATGATAGAACTTTATGCTCTAGGATCTGATAACTTCGTCAATTGTCTCTTTTAAACATTATGAAGCTTACACCATTACAATAAAATTAACTAACATTTGTAGAAATTATCGTAGACTTGATTGATTAATTTTATATCATTTTACTCTCTAAATTCTATTACCATATTCATAGACATTTTGTGTACCAGCATAGAATTCTACATTCGTATAAATAATACTTAGTATTATATTATTGATGATTTCTAAAAATATTTCGCAAAAAGAATATAGAATAATATATACAATAATTGAATTTTAAAAGAGAGTATATTATGGAATAAGTAATGTTTAAAGATGGTCTTATCCCTTTACCAAATAATGGTAATTCTTTTCACAGGGGATAATACCTTGACTGAATGTCAATTTTTCTGCTTACTATATTGACTGGAGTTTCTTGAAAAAAAGGTGAATTAAGAAATTATATTGAAGGCACTCCCTTATGAGTTATGTAGATAATTCAATGAAAATTAGATTTTAGTCTGATATATTCAATTTTGATTATTTAGCAAACTAATTAACGATGGAAAAATCCCCACATTTTATATAGTTCACTGATTTTCGTACAGTTTATTTGCATTTTAAACATATAATATTGCACTGGATATTGAATGTACTTTTAATTAATTAAATAAAAAGATATTATTTCCTAGTATTTAATGACAATAATTTAAAAAGATTTATTCTAATAAGAAGTTCTTTCTTTTCGTCTACTTCAGAATCTTAATCTACTTCCTTATAATTACTACACATTATTTGACCTAAATCCGATATTTATTTTTCGTTAAAATATAAGTCTTATTTAAGAGGATTTAGAAGTTATGTCAAGTGGTGTGAGGCTGAAAGAGAAGTAAAAAAACATAAAAACAACTTCTACTTTCTTGATATCATCTCTGATATTAAGAGAAAAGTGAGAGCGGCTTATATCAGATCATAGGGCTTCTGAAGATAGGGTTAGGACATATGCCAATATTTAATGGGATGATCTTTTAATCCTCTTATCTTCCTAATTATTACATCCTTGGAGGAACTTTTTGATACATGTACAGTCAAAGAAAGCTGTATTTGAATTTAGTTTGCAGGTTACTAATCTCACCATTATAAATAGAGACTTTGGTAATAAGAACGAATACTTGTATAGATATTATGGTGGAGCGTTTTTTCAACTTTTTAGAGCTGGGTCTGATGTTAGGTGGGAAAAGTTGTGTAACTGCATAAAAACTATGTGTGCAAACTTTCAGACCCCTAGCTCGATTCCTTGATGGTTCGAGGGTCGTTTGAAAATTCGAAAAATAGCATATTATTAAAAAAAAATCCAAAAATTACATTTATTGTTCTTAAAAGTCAAGATAGATTAATATCGTAATAACAACCCAATGAGAATACCTGACCAAAATTTCAAAGCTCTATCTCATAATCTTCATTGTTCGAGGCCCATTTGAATATCATAAGGCTAAGGATTTATTGATGAAAAAATGGAGACAAAATCCCAAGCCCTTCTATAATTACCTCTAACAAGAGGAATTTTTAGGGCCTCGAACAATGAAGATAATAAGATAGAGCTTTGAAATTTTGGTCAGGTATTCTCAATGGGTTGTTATTACAATATTAATCTATCTTGACTTTTAAGAACAATAAATATAATTTTTGGATTATTTAAAATAATATGCTATTTTTCGAATTTTCAAACGACCCTCAAACCATCAAGGAATCGTCCTAGGGGTCTGAAAGTTTGCACACCTCGTTTTTATGCAGTTCTACTTCTTTTTCCACCTGACGTGAAACCCAGCTCTAAAAAGTAATCCACCCTAATAAATATTTTGAAATTGGACTGGGTACTCAAAGACAAAATTTGAAAAAAATGAAAATTATAAAAAAACATAAAACTATGATTCGTGAAATTAGCATGATGAAATTATTCTTTTCTCTGATAGTCCATCATCACAGTGAATTTGTTTTCTGATAGTACATAACCGCAGTGACTCTTTTCTCTGATAGTACATCATCACAATGACTATTTTCTCTGATAGTACATCACCACAGTGACTCTTTCTCTGATTGTACATCATCACAGTGACTCTTTTCTCTGATAGTACATCATCACAGTGACTCTTTTCTCTGATAGTACATCATCACAGTGACTTATTCAAAATAGCGTAACACACTTATAATTTTTTTTTTGAAAAGGGAATTATTTATGATGAAATAAGAAAGCATACAATTGGTACATTCAATAATATTTTATTATTTAAGTATTCGGTCAATTGTTCTAATTTAAAAATATGGTCCCTATTTAATAACACTATATAAAACCATTACATATCGGATATTCTTTCTCTTACTATAAAATATGTACTATAGACTATTCGAAAGCGTGTTCAATATTATTCAAAATTAAATGTTAAGAAAGTGTTTATCGTTGATTAATTATGAGTCAAATGATTGTAAATCATCTCGAGAAAAAAATTAGTTGACTTAAATTTTTCTTGAGATGATATGACTGACAATTTTCCGCCTTACGTTTTCTGGCTTGTAGTATTCCTTGTATACAAATTCATCCATATACCTATTATTTATTTCGATCAAACTTATTAATTTAGTATAATTCTATAATGTTTAATTTTTTTCTAGAATAATTTATTTAAAAAGTATATATGAAAATGTTCCTATAATATTTCATTCTTTTTCATCAAAGCAATTCAACAATTCACTTTCTATTCTTTTACATTTTACTGATAGAAAAATCTAGGAGTTTTGAAAGTAAAATTTATTTTACCTTCCGAACAATTTAATTCACGTAAAGTGATCGGTGAGGAAAAACACATCAATATTTTGATTAACCTTTCCTTTCAGAAAAGTCAATCCATCAAAAACTTATTCAGCAAAATTCCAAGTGCGATATAAGTTCATCCCTTTATTAAATAATTCCAATATAGAGATATATTCGAATCAACCAATTTTAACACTGAACACATTTTCTACTGCACAAACACTTTTCTATTTCTTTCTAGTTCAACCTTAAAGCGTGCAGCGGTTAACTGGTGGAACAATAGAACTAAATTTTCCTAATATCTTGTTCATTAATATTTCAAATCAATTTTGCACATAATTACATACCTAAAATTTTCTTCTCACAGAAATGAACAATAACATACAAATTATTCACTCAGTTTGAAAAAAAGTTCACTCGTATTCAAGCTATGTCATGTGGTTATTGATTTTTGCTAATTTTCAACATTTTGTAAAACAAAAATAAGTAGAATTTGAACCGAATATTATTCAGCTTACAGATTAATGATCATTGATATTAGTTCTTTGATATAAGGTGATAATTCTCATTATTTTATACTGAGCATATGAAGTGGACCTTCAAATATACTGTTGCATGCACACAGAGCATCATCAAGGGGACTTTACACAATAAACTGACTATGAGGTTCACAGTTAAAATATCTACAGTTCTTCATGAGAACTAGTTAAACTCAAATCTATATTCAATTGTTGACGTCCCAGGTCTCTGAATAAATTTCAATTGAGGCAAAATATTGAACAATTAATATTAAAATGGTAACAATATTTGTTGAGGTAACAATGCCACAATTTGAGTATCACAAGTCTAAAAGAATTCCACTACAGTTAGAATATTAGAACAATGTTACCCCGTGAAACGAGAGAAATATAAATGATTAAATAGTTTATCATTACAGAGTGAACTGATGTGTTTATTGTTTAACTATTTATTCCATATATTTAATAATAATTTTAAAAATATATAATTACCATCTAATGATAACTTTCATGATTGATTTCTATTATTCTACACATTGTACTGTGGCTGAATTGTTTTAACAATAAATTAACATTCAATGCTGAAAAAATAGAGAAGAAATCACTTCAATTATATTGCCAGTCCCTGAAATTATTGATCTTCGATAACAATGATGGTATACATGCAATATACACTTGGAACTTTAAACACGTTTTAATTAATTATTTTTGAATAAATTAATCACATGTTGTAATTATTTATTCAAATTGCGATAATTATAGCAATTCTATTATTAAATTTTCATTATGGCTAATGAAACTACTAAATAATTTTAAATTTTAATTGAATATTCCATTTTTGCGAATATTAATACCAACATTAGTTAGTCAAATAAAGAATATCAATTCTACATTTTATCATTATACTTATAGCATTCATATCAAATAAATATGGTTCAGTTCTGAATTTCATAAAAAATATACGTACCGTTATACGATGTTATAATTCGGACAGTTAAATTAAATAATTCAATCCAATTGATAAAATATTCAGCAACTGTTGAGTAGAAGATTATTAATTGTATATTCAATTTGGCAGCAAATTTTTTATTATTCCTTCTATTATCATATTAATAATAGAATGGCTTTTAAAATAACTTTGGATGAAAGAAATAGGAAAAGTAAAACTTATTTTCAATTATTTTGCTGATGTGCCTTTCTTGATAGACGACGTCATTGTAAAATAGTTGCAATCAAACTCAATTTGTTTCAAATCTCCTCTTTCCAATATCCACCTCTGATAAAAGAATATATATTATTAACTGCTTCTATACTTTGAACTAATGTCATTGTGATATAATAATTACTAGAAATAGGTATTGTTACCACTTAATTTATGCCAATTATTAGACAATGTAAGAATTCTTAGAGTAGCTGTTATAGTATTAACCAACCAACCATGTAGTATCTAAACACTACCTTTTTTCTGGAGAGAATTTTAAGTAGAATACCAATATGGGATCTTATCTTCCACAGATGCGACTAGTGATAAGATATTGGAAGACATACAAACAGAGGACAAATTCTCTTCAGTGGAATCAAATCGCTAGCAGATCCAATCGGTTACAATTGGAGTCGCCAAAAGGGATTTGAGAAATGTATTATAAAACATTTGAAGATCCTTGCACACAATGTACCATAAGTGAGGTTATTGTACTTATAAAATCGATTTTAGTATTTATTTTTATATACATTTCAATACCTAATATATTTAATTGTAGAGTGAATATTATGTTAAGATATCCAACCTCATTAATCTGATTATATTGGAATCACTCTTTGTAAATATAGGTGAGTAAAGTTTCTATAATGAATTAGTTGGAGTTCACTCACTATAGAGGAGTTCTACTGTATACGAAAAGGAGCTTATCTAATTTCTGTTCAGTGTTTGCTGTCCATATATTTTTTCTCACAGAATTAACATGATTAAAGTCAGAAGATTTTCATTTAGAATCCTCACACTGTACACTTTGATAAATATTGATAAATATGAGAGTGCGTAGTTTCGAATATCTGACATGGAATAACGAATGTACTTCCATTTACATTTCAGTAATGTGTGCGATGGGAAACTGTAGTGTATAATTCATTATTTTCCGACAGAATTTTACGAGATCTGTAATAGAAATTGTGAATTTATGTTCGGAAAATTTAGTGATAGAACATCCGGTATCAGAGATCATGCGAGATAGATTGCTTATTTTTCAAAAATATAAAATGAATCTATTTTGTATAAATCGATGGAGAATATCCTTACTAAGTCTATTTGGAGGAATTTTATTTACTGCTTATAAAAGTCTTTTATGTACAGATTGCAGTGTTATTGTATGGTCAAAAGTGAAGATTTGATTAATTATTAGTTTTAATTTTGTTTAAAATAATTTATTTTAAAAAGTATATATGAAAATGTTCCATTCTAAATACCATGCAGAGTATACTTCCACTTGTATTCCTACACGAATAACACCAAAATTAAATTAATTATAGTTCTTCTTAAGTGATATTTTTTTATATTTGTACAATGTGATTGTCATTGTGTATAAGTTGTGGTTTCTTTATAATAACAGAAATATTCAACATATTCGATAAATTACAATTATTATTGTTTTCAATAAAATCAAATTAACCCTATAAGTACTGATCAGATAAAACTTCAAGTCTCCGATTTACCTCTTGTGAGTAATCTTTTACAGGTTAAAAGTATAGAAAAATAGTACGTATATGTTCATTCGCCGCTTACACACAGAGAACGGTTTTGTTGATACCACCAAAAAAGTAGGTTTTTGGTTATATCAACAAATTAAGTTAGTCAGCTATAAGCCATAAAAATTTTTTTGTTATAGTAAATATAATTTTTTGTTATTTTTTTTTGTTATAGTTTCACTAGAATTTTTAAGGTAACAATAACTAGAGCTTATTAGTTATAGTAACATTATACATTACTGTTATTTAAGAAATGTATTTTGATATATCAATAAAAAGTATATTTAAAGCAACACAAAATTTTTTTGGAGCAACACAATCATCTTGTTATTTTAACTGAAGCCTTTTGGTTAAAAAAGAAGATTATAATGTTTTTAATTACCATTTCTTATATTATTTCATTTAGTGTGTATGTAAATTTCGCTGTATATCAATTAGCTTAATGTTATATGTTGTTATATACAAATTAAATGGAAATAAATGAACATAGAAATGAAGTGGTGTATCCGGGACTCGAACTGACGATATGCAATCTCCAGTCTGCGACTCTATCCTCTCAACCATCCTGTACATGGTAGAAGTAGGATTGGAATGAACTATAAGCAATATGATAACATGCATGCCTTATAAAGTTATTATAAATAAATATTATTAAATATTCTATTGGTTTTGTAACTTTTCTTTCTTATTATAAAAAGCAATAGAACATTTCAATTGAATATTTTTTATTATAGCTATCTTTTTACCGGGGGATCTTTTTACCGGTGATCAATTGACCTAGACACGTATTTTATGTAGTTACTCTAAAAAAAACTAATTTCTTAACTTATATCGCTTCTCATAACCTAATCTGAG
>CANNZV010003312.1:23-66780 GCA_947561585.1 Caprella mutica
TTAGTAACAAATTTTCTAATTTTTTGTCTCATATCTCAATACTAAATAGATTGTTAATTAATATTAATAAACTTTAGGATATATAGCTTAAATAGAAAGACGGTATCCAACATACAACCATTGGTCATAAAATTCATTGTAAGATCCAGGTTTTTCCACCCTTCTCCTGATGATGATTAGAAATCTTTCTATTCGAAAGCTTGATATCTGAAAAAACCTTCAACGCAGAGTTTAAATAACCTCTAATATTATGGATTTCCCGTTGAGTTTGAATCTTTTCAATCAGTTCAATGACTACATAGTAACCGTAAATCTTGCGAATAGAGTAATTTGATTGATGAAAATTTTATTGAGTATAGTGACCTTTAAATAAACTTAAATTCACCACAGCCTGTATCCAGGACACAGAACTGACCAGGGAGGCCTATTCACCCTGCTACACTTTGAAAACGACTACTCCATTCCACTGACTGAACAATGCTTTCATAACACCTGGTAAATCCTAAACTTGAAAGCTTTGTTCTTGCAGGATATGTTGGCCTCAGACAGCACCTGACCGTAGCAACCACCCTGATTGATCCACGCACTCGTACCTGAAGTCTCCCTAAAGACGTCTTTCCCCAAACTTTTGTCTTCCTATGCTTTGCCTAATTTCCAATTATGCCCCACCCCACTTATATCCATTCCTTGTGTTCCCCTACTGTATCTCCTCCGGTACACGGAATCAGGTGGTTCTCTTTCGCATCCTCAGCTTCGTCCCTAGTACGGTTCACAAAACCAGCACTCATCTTCCATCCCTTCTCACATTCGTCATACTCACATCTCAAACCATTCGCAGCCCTAATAGTTTTCGACTTCCGCGTCCACCGCTTACAGCGGTAACGCATATACAAATCCGAAAGGATGCGTAAAAAAAACAGTTTTTTTTAGCCGCCGTTTCTTATGTCAAAATATTTTCCCTCAATTTCGTTGATCAAGGAGTAAAAATTAAAATAAAATTGTAGTTCAAAACATCTTTGAGTTAATGTTTGATTCTTCTAAAGATCGTTTCGGTAATGACACATTTTCTATTAAGACTGAACTACATCCCACGCTGTAAATTTTTTCTTCATGCACCAGACATTAGACATATTCTCAGGTTCAAAGTCTAAAGGAAAAATGACTCATTTTTTCCCGAATTTGAAACCTATGAACGATGTGACCATTAATTGAATAAAAACTCACTGCTATGTCACAGACATGAAATAGCTTGAAATGAAGCAAAGCAGTTGCGTTCTTCTGTAGAGAATGTTTGTAACTTTAAAATATACTTTTCGTTATTTGTAGACTATTATGCACTAGATTGTTCAGTAATATTTTCAATACATAATATAGATTTTCATTTGTTTCCATATTCACGCCTCGACATCTTTACAAGAATTCAAGGTAATCTTAAAGAATTTAAGGCAATTAACTCTTTCAGGGCCAGACTTTTGATGGAAATAAATGTCTTATGTGCTCAAAGATTTTTGATTATACCGAATCGTTTATGTTGGTGGTGCAAAATTTGAACTGCCGGGCAGCACATAGACTTGATTATTAAAAAGTAGTATATACTTTCTGACTTTCTGTACCACTTAGCATTAAACGTAACACTTATGGTGGGTGGTATGAAATATCTATACTACCAGACTTGAAAGCGTTTTTAAGGTGATACATTTTCAGATTTTCTATACCACCTTGCAATAAACCTAACCCTCAGTGTGGTATGAAATATTTTCCACCAGAGTTGAAAGAGTTGAGATAATTATTAGATATGTAAATTTAAATTTTAAATTTTGTTTTTCTAATCAAATTATCAATTCTATGACAAACAGATAATGATGTTAAACGAGTATGAGGTGAAGGAGTTTGTCACTTTGTTAATGTTATACTTATGCAAATCAGCATAGCTAGTTAAGGAACCTAGGATGATAACTGAAATATATAATCTGTATAAATATACATAGAACTATAATATATAGTATCTATTAATATAATAAGGGTATCCACTATCCAATCCACTTAATAACTATATCAGGAGATGCACTCATAGGTAGAGTGGATTTCCTGACTAGAAATATGAAATAACTAAATCAAATGACGCAGGAACAGCTAGGAAAAGAGTTTATTGATAGATGTGACTGAGGCACGCACATGAGAGGATATGATAATTAATAGTATAGATGCATTAAATTAGAAGTGACAACAAAAGACTGATATGTTTAAATAATTTGCCATAAATTATTTATTTAATTTTCGGAAAAACCTAACACTCGAGATAGAGCAATTAAATTTATGACGTTCAGTTATCATGCATGCTCTGAAATAACTATTTTATTATGACAAAAATAATTAAAACTATATCGAATGAAATTCTGATTTCTTAGCAAGCAAAACCAATGGGTGCAAGAAGGTATCGTCTCTTTTGGCAAAGGATGCGGAATCAAATTTACTCCCGGAGTCTACACAAGAGTTGCTAACTATATTGGCTGGATAGAAGAAAAGAAAGGTATGTTTGGTAAAGTATATCTACAATATAATTATCAGTAATTACTTAGGATAAAAATGAACATGAAATGAAACTAGACAATGATTTAATTACAAAAATTATGAGTTATACGAATATTCAAAATATTAAAGTTAATAAATAGTTAAATCCATTTTTTATCAATTTATTTAATTATAACGAATATCTTGAAAAATGTAGCCAAATTCTTAACAAGAATTGAAAGGGAAATACACTATAGTTAGTTTAGAAATATAATTCCAAGTTTATTTTGTTCATATATTAGAAGTAAGTACCTACTTTTACCACAGTAGAACAAATTTTAATAAACCTTGTTCTGAGATTAGCATTAGTTGAGGTCTTATATAAGGACTGCAATGAAGAGGAAATAAATAAAGAGGTACCATATGAAATTCACTTCACTCTTTGAAGCACAAGATTTGAGATAAAAACAGGCATTTTTTATTAATATTTGAAATAGTCAGTTATTTATTTATATAGAATTTAACTCAATAGTAAGATATAAATAATGCTGTTGTAATGCTTCATTGCAATTTGGGACCAGAATAGTCCCACCTTCGAACTTGTGCTCATAGAGGAAATTTTTAAGGTGGGTTACATAGTATCCCACCACGCAACAAATGTAACTAAATAAGTGGGTTACTTGGTGTCCCACCATGCCCCAAAGAGTTAAATGAGACTCTATTTAATGTTTCAGCAAACTAATGCCAAACCATAGCAAATTAATTCATGAATTTTTTTTCCATTGCTGAATAATTGTAAATTAAATATTGAATATCCTCGATGATAGAAAACTGGGATGATTTTGTGTCCCTCTCATCTACCAAACATCTTGGATCTTGTTCGAAACCAGCCAAGTATTCGATACCTAAAGAGTCCCACTGTGACGGAAAAGTAAGTCATTGCATTTAAAGAAAAAGCTGCTGTGTACATTGTACAGTACTCCACTGTACTTGTAATGAAGATACTTAATCATTTTAATCCATACAGGTAGATTGTTTGGATGCTGAAGATGAAAGGGGCTATCCGGATTGCAAGATAAATAGTACACCTGAAACACAAAACTTTCCAACTCCAGCCTTCTTCCAATCTGCCAATGATTTGACTGAGTCAGAAACCACCACTGAGTCAATATTAGACACCGAAGAAGATACTCACGACCAGAAACTTCAAGCAAATGGAAGCTGTTTACGGACCCACTTCCAATGCTCCAGTTTTCAGTGAGTGTTTTCAAATTGTTGACGAGCAAGATATCCTCCATACTGAAAATCACTTTACATTTAGCAATCATTGAATAAAATAGATGCAATTGTATGGTGTTGTATAAAACTATGAATAATGATTTTAGAAAAAAATAGTAGTTTTTTTCCAGCACATATTTATTTTTGAGCAACCATATAGGCATAATTAATTATTATGACATTTTTCGATTGTTATGAATTGAATTACATTAACGATACATACTCCGACGGGTGACCGGTCTTTTCGCCGAAAACACTTTTGCCGAGCGACCCTTTCGCCGAAAATTTAGAAAACACTGAACGTTATAGATATAAAGAGAGCCACGGTTGAGAGTAATAAAGATTGCAATTGAGTAGTAGAGTAAAGAACATGATCACTTAAAACTGAACGTGTCAAAAAGAAAATTAGAAGCATGGAGTATAATCTCAATTACAACTGTTCGAATTATTTCAAGGAGTATGGCCGAAGTAACTACAATTAGGTACTCTTCTGTAAAAAAAAATCTCTAAATGTGTTCAACAAGGAGTTAAGCAATGACTTACGAGTTAGGAAATTATTCCAAATCATAAATAATCTTTTGCTGTTTCAGACCTCCCGTTTGCATCAACTCTAACTTGAGGTGTGACGGTGAAATGAACTGCGCAGACGGCAGTGACGAGAGGGGCTGCGACTGCGTGTCTCTGCTCTATAATCTGAAGGAGTCGTTACTCTGCGACAACATCTTGGACTGTCACGATGGATCCGATGAGTTCTGCGGTGAATAAACATCAAATTTAAACAAATTGGGATAAAATGGATGAGTAGTCACCAGTTATGTAATGACAATGCAAAGTAACATGCATCAGAACTTAGCATTACTCGATCCATCTTCATAGGTATCATAACTCATGAGAATAGTTGTACTTATTACCGTATCGATATACTATAAGTAATTG
The DNA here is from genome assembly GCA_947561585.1 of Caprella mutica. Taxonomy (NCBI): domain Eukaryota; kingdom Metazoa; phylum Arthropoda; class Malacostraca; order Amphipoda; family Caprellidae; genus Caprella; species Caprella mutica. The sequence continues at coordinate 4,749 of CANNZV010003312.1, forward strand.
AAATCAGGTTATTTTCAGATCTGAACATGACTATTTTTTTCTAGAGCCGTGTCCTGACCCTGCTCTCAGTCATGATTGTAAAGAGAGTATGATTTGCATTGCTGAAAATATGGTATGTGATGGCAGTGTAGACTGCACATATGGCGAAGATGAATTTGGCTGCAGTAAGTTATAAATCATTATGATATTTAAATTATGAATTCACACATGTTATATATTTATATGTAAGACTTTTTTAATGATTATTTGATTCTTCCCACAATCAGTGACTCTTATTGAGGATACATCATCTAATGTTGCATATTTTGACGTGGGTGAGGTCCCAATAAAACCCAAAGAAGGAATTGTTGTCGTGAGAAGTGAAAATTCAGAATTGTACAGTCCAATTTGTTCTGACTCCATGCCTAGTTCTACTCTTGATAAAATATGCAATGGATTAGGGTACATGTGAGTAAAGAATACCTTTTATAAAAAAAAACTCTCTTTTTGGCAAAGAACTGCTTTATCTATGAATAAAAATTCAAATTTAAATTTGAAAAAAATAAGGGCTATTGAAGTATCAGATAAACATATCATCCATCACATGAGGATCATCTAAATTTTCAGTTTTCTTTCAGAAACCACACCGAAGTTTCTTATCTAAAATCACATCCAAGATTGTATTACGACTGGGAATTTGTTACACGATCTGCTCCCGACTACTTAATTGTAGATAATAACGAGCGAGTGATGACTCCCCTAACTACAGAGCAGCCTCCTTTGACCACTCCTGTTGCCATTTACCTCAGTAGTACAATGAAGAATACAGACGATGAAGAAATCTTACATGATTCTGCAGCGGACATTGTTTCTGATAAAATGTTACTTAGTCAAGAAAATAAAACAAACTTTGTAAGTTCGGATAGTAATGTAGAACCTATTTCTTCGAGAGAAGCTCCCTCTATGTCATATACGAGTCCTCTGACAACGTTTAATACAGTATCCAGAGTTAAGAGACAAGATAACGACTGTACTCAGGTAAACTACGGCCATTTATGTAGCGTAATGAAATTTATTCAATAAGCAGTAAAATGTATCTTTCTCCGAGCTGTGAAATATCATCACAAAATTCCTTTTTCTCTTCTAATCAGGTCAAGATAACGTGTGGAGAAGCTAAATGTGGCATTGTTCATAGAGTTAATAGAAATCCTGAGTCATTCATGGGTTTGGGTAGTGTACCTTGGACCGTTGGGCTATACAAGAATGGTTTATATATCTGCGGAGGTACTCTGATTCATTCTCAGTGGGCTACCGTTTCATTTGATTGTTACGTCAGACATGGGTAACTAATATGTAGAAGCAATATGTACAGTTACATACAGTGTTTCAGAATTAGGGCAATCAGTTTTGCGTATCAAATAATCATTCAAAATCAATGTTTGATTCTATAAATCGTATAACAACTTCTAGTGTCATAATATTCCTATTTCAGTTATTTAAATTTCAAATTCATACTTTGTATCATGCTTTGAATTGAAATATAGTGATCAAGCTCCACAAATAGGTTGATACAATTGCAAAAAAATTGATAATGAATCGTTTAAACAAATCAAGGATAGTGGCTCAGCCTCTGCCAAAAAACTTATTAAGAACACACGAGAGAAGTTGCGTTGAAACCCACTTCGATCTTATCATAAACTGTCAACAGAAGACGGGTGTTACACAACTTCAAAACAGAACAAAACCATTTAAAATTCTTAGTGAACAAAATGAGAACTAAAATTATTCACATCCTGAATAAGATAGCAGAAGCCACATTAGCTAACTTTGTGATCACAGATGAGAAGAATTTTGACATTCAGCAAATAGTGAACCACCAGAATGATCGAGTTCAGTCGAGATTAGGATTGTAATGAAACGTCAGATTACACAGATTGTGATAATTTGGACTTCGTTAATGGCCACTAGAGATCTCTCCTCATATTTGTGACTTGTGTGGAGAAAATGAACCCAGAACGGTAGGTTCAAGCATTGTGGTTGGGATAGCTACAATGGGCTGAAGAACACTTTAAAGATTCACCATGGAGTCTCTAACAGGACTAAGCGCCATCATCACACGGCTCCAAATTTTGCCAAACTTGGATTCCAAATGATATTCAATACTTTATATTCACAGAGTCCAAGCCTTAATCCGTTGAACTTTTCTATCTAGTAAATTTTGGTTTTAGTTACTCCTCACACTGCTCCTGAGTCCCTGAAAGCAAAATTATAATTGTAATGGGAAGCTATTCCAGAAGAATTAGATAACCTTCTTAATTTTAAATTATATATCAAAAATTGTTTCCTTAATTCTGATATATTCTGCATATATACTTTGATTTTCTTTTGCATCTGTTATACAGAGATAATGGAGATTCGTCATTTCGAGTAGTTGGAGGATCACAGCGTGGAGCAATAGGAAGATTCAGATTCAAGGGTCCATTTGAAGAAGAAGTTTCAGTCTTCAGTGCATCTCCAATAAAAGATGATTTGGTGCTGTTGCACCTGTCCAAACCACTTCCTTTCACGAACTATATAAATCACATTTGTATGCCTAAAACGTAAGGACAATCAATTAATTTCATCTTGTAAATTGTCAACAGTAGCTGATAGCTATAATTGTGTCTTCTATTTATAGAAGTAATATGTATATCATTTCCAAATATCCACTTTTAAATAGTGCGATGCAAAAAAAGGTAACCATCGCCTATAAAATACAACTTGAGTAAATGAAATTGATCAATCTTTCTTTGTGCAGTTCTCTGTCATGGCCCGGACTGTGGAAGAACTGCATGATTGCTGGTGATAATGAAGACATCCTCTCGAAAAAAGTTCAACTAAAACCATCCAGAACCTGCCCCCCTGGCAGAATCTGTTTCGAAAAAATAAACGAAAATATTTGCATGGTATGTTTATAGTAAATTTCTAGAATTTAGAAAACAATATTATAATCATCGTGTACAAAGTTACTACACTAACAATATTCCTCAAAGTCTAGAATCTGAATACGATTGAAGAGAGAATGCTGTACCTAGGGACACTAAAGGAAATAAAAGAAGTTTTGTGGAAAATATTAATCTACTATGCACATAGCAGACTAATGACAAAGCAGAATTTAAACAAATTTTCAATTAACACACTAAACATTTCCCATTCAATTATAGTAGCTATGTGTTATAGATTTGAACCATTCATAACTTGTTATTCATTACCATAGAACAAATGGTCAGGTTTGATTGCCTGTTCTGAAAGTAGTGACTCGAAGTGGCAAGCAGTGGGCATATGGCAACACCAGCCCGATGCTGCCTGCTCTCAACCTACGCAACACCAGCTGCTCGATGAAGAGACCATCTCGATGTTGAGTGGAGCAATGTGTAAGTAGTGGAGCTTCATAAAATGTATAACTAATATATATAGTACGTTGAACAGTATGGCAATGTAGCTTTTAAATAGTATTATTCAATATATGAAGACATGAAACCTAAATTTATGAATTGCTATAGCGGTGATTTTCTATTGTTAATATACATTATATATCATTGTGTTTAGTATGTTTTTATTAAATGTCATTAATTTTGTTAATTAATATTTAATTGTTATCGTAGGAAGTAGATTTATTTTGAAAATTATCAAAATAAATTTTGAAAAGTTACACGAAAGATCAAACCAATTAATATGCTCATAAAGTTCAATCATTTAAATAGCGCCCTATCAGAAATATATATTATACCAATTCTTTTGTTATTGGAAAGCATTGTTTTTGTTCTTATTCTGGAATTATCTAATGCTCAAAATTGATGCCAAGAGATATGATAACTTGAGATTATAACAACAATGTAACTAGAGTTACAGTTAGCCTAGAGCAGCCATCACAGTAGGTTGTGTACTGCTGCGCTCTGATTGCGACCTTGATTTTCTGATGGGCTGTAAGTACCTGTTCACCTCTGTTTCTGCTTGCTCAGCGCTTTGTTTATGCTGCCCTAGTTATCACCTTCTGTCTGCTGTGACACCTAGCTTCCTCTTCTTTAGCTTTTCGCGGCACGCTCGGGTGACAAGCAGTCAATCAGTTTGTTTAGTCGGTAGGACGTGTACAATCAGGTCAGCTGAAAACTTCCTTAACCCACTAGTGAGCATATGGCAGAAAGGGACCGTTGTGTGTCATGTTCTCTTATTAGCATCAGGAAGCGGACTGTTGTGTGCACTTGTTGCAGGGATGTTTTTCACCTCTCTTGCGTGGGTCTGTCTAGGCGCCAAGCAGATGCTATCCCTCGATGGTCATGTGTGTCGTGTCTGGGGCAGGGGGTGATAACACCACAACCCGCCACAGATGCGACGATTGATTTGGAGGCATACATCTCTCGGTGCCGTAGAAGCATGAAAGTACTGAGGATAGTCCCTAAAGGAGCCATCTTTTGCGTAGCGGACGCGTTGCAAAAGTTACTTGAAAGAGTAATTCAGGAGGGAGCCCCCATTGCGTGGGGTAGACTCTTGAGCTTTTGCTATTGGGCTCTCAGGAGTCCCGGACAACGCAGTTCGGAAGCAAAACGGAATATTTCGTTAACAACGGAAGTGAAAAGACAAGTCGCGTCTTTCATGGAAGAGCACCTGTTAATCATTCCGGAGGAGGGCGCTTTAGGTGTGGGAACAGTGAATAAGGATGTTCAACTGGGGAAGCGTGTGTCGGATAAGTTGTCTGAAGGAGACATTACCGGAGCAGTGCGTCTGTTGGCTTCGTCGTCGGAGATTTCGCCTGAAAATGACGAAACTTTGACGGCTCTCCAACGGAAACACCCTCCTGCTCCTGAGGACCTCTTGTTGCCTGCAGGGCCAGGGGATGACTGCCAGCCGCACGTTGCCAGTGAGGAAGACGTCAGAAAGGCCTTGTCTTCGTTCAGGAAAGGCTAAGCGGGGGGTCCCGATGGGTTACGTCCGTGTCACCTGTAGTCTCTTGTCTCCCGTAAAGCTTCTGAGGCAGGCGCCAGGTTACTAACCACCCTAACGATGTTCGTTAACCTCATTTTGAAGGGGGATGTTCCAGAATTTGCTAAACCGATATTCTATGGAGCCACTTTGACTGCTTTGGGGAAAAAGGACGGAGGCGTGCGTCCTATTGCTGTAGGGAACACTTTGAGACGTTTGGCTGTGAAAGTAGGGTCACGTCCCATGATAGCTAGTCTTGGAGAATCCTTGCGCCCTATACAGTTAGGGGTTTCAACTCGAGGTGGCTGCGAAGCGGCAGCTCATGCCACTCGCAGATATCTTGGGTTGGAAGGTAAAAAGGTTATTTTCAAGATTGACATGGCCAATGCTTTCAATAGCCTACGACGAGATGTGTTCCTGAATGCGGCTAAACAAAGGACTCAGGGGCTTTATAGACTGATTTGGCAGGCTTATTCTGGTCCAACAACACTTTTTTATGGGGGGACGAACCTCGTATCCGCTACGGGTTTACAGCAGGGCGACCCTTTCGGTCCAGCTCTCTTCTCTTTGGGAATTGATGAGATAACGCGAAGGGTGGACACTGAGTTGAATGTCTGGTATCTCGATGACGGGACAATCGGAGATTCACCTGAAAAGGTGTTCACTTGTTTGCAGCGTCTAATCAATGACCTTGCTGAAGTGGGACTGGATATCAACCGAGAGAAGTGTGAACTGATTTTGCTGAATCATTCTGAGGAAGAATCAATAATTACGAGGAATCTATTTGAGGGGTTGATGCCAGGATTGAGGGTCGTTCCAGTGGAAGATTTAAGCTTGCTGGGAGCACCACTCATGGAGAGGGGCATACCAGCAGCTGTTGCTGAGAAGAGGGAGGATTTGGAGAGGCTTTCGTCAAGGTTGAAACTGATTGAGAACCATCAAGCTTTTGCTTTGCTCAAGAACTGTTTTGCCTTGCCTAAGCTCCAATATATCCTACGTGCTTCACCAGCTTACAGGAATAGTGAGGATCTTTCACAGTTCGACAGGGTCATTGTATCAGCCCTTTCGATGGTTACCAACGTTAAGTTTGAGGGAGACTCACTTGTGCAGGCATCGTTGCCCGTACGGTTTGGGGGGTTAGGAATCAGGATGTCTAAGGACATTGCGCTACCCGCATTCATTTCTTCCCTTCATGCTACCGAGGATTTGGTTAGATCCATTCTGTGCAGAACACAGATTGGGGATGACCGAGAGCTTGGAGCAGCAGTGGAGAAATGGCAAAGTGAGGGTTTAGCCTTAGCTGAGGGAGCTAATGAGAGTCGGCAGAGGTCATGGGATGACCCTAAGTCGGTAGCCACTGTGGCCAGACTGCTCGAGGAGGCTGATCAATTGTCTAGGGCACGTCTGCTGGCATCTGCATGTAGAGAGAGCGGACTTTGGTTACATGCGCTTCCAGTTCCTACACTTGGAACGCTACTCGACGCAGAGTCTTTTCGGGTTGCGATTGCGCTACGTGTTGGTGCGGACATCTGTGAGCCACACGTGTGCCGATGCGGCCAGAGGGTGGATTCAAGGGGACTTCACGGTCTATCATGTCGCTACAGTGCTGGACGCCATCCGAGACATACAGCCCTGAATGATGTTATTAGGAGAGCTTTGATTTCGGCTGGTATCCCTTCAGTGCTTGAGCCTCTGGGGGTTGATAGGGGTGATGGTAAGCGGCCTGATGGTATCTCAGTCTTCCCTTTTACAGATGGGAGGTGTCTTTGTTGGGATGCAACATGTGTAGACACTTACGCGGCGTCTCACTTGATCGACTCGGCATTGTCACCTGGTAGCGCAGCCAAGGAGGCGGAGGGGAGGAAGCGACACAAATATGCGGCTCTTGGCATTCGATATCGGTTCGAACCCATAGCGGTGGAAACGGCAGGTAGCTATGGTGAAACGACAGGCGCACTCCTTACTGAAATCGGCCGTCGCATTACCGACGTCACTGATGATGTGAGAGAGACCTTTTGGTTAGAGCAGAGAGTTGCTTTGGCAGTTCAGAGGGGCAATGCTTTCAGTATCCTGACGTCAGTCAAGGAGAAGTATGATGACCGCAGTTTGGGTGTAGCCCTGTGACCTGCTATAGGCACCTCACAGTCGGTTGGAGGCCACTACCATTGGCGTTGGTCGGAGCCATGGTCGTAGAGCAGAGAAGCTTATCTTTCATTTTTTAATGTTCATTGTCTTAATAAAGATAATAGCTTTTCTTTTAATTATTTAAAGAAGGTTTGCTTCTTCTGGCAGGGGGCCTTTTACAAAAAAAAAATGTAACTCTAGATTAACAAAATTCCGGAATTGCTTTAAATTTGTAGAGCTAAAGTTATATAATATATAAAGTTAACAGAAAATAAGTTGATCAAGTATTCAGTTCATAATTAATTATATAAGAAATATTCACTTTCAACTTTCACTCTTTCTAAGATTCAATAGAAGAACAAGGCTACATTCTAACTTATCACGTATTATCGTAAATTTAATTGTAATTAGGTATATAGGTTCACTTTTAGGTATCTAATGATTTTTAAGGTAATGGTATTAGGTACCGGTATGAGATAGGTAGTCATTTATAATATGTCTAAGAGCTTTATTATAGTTTTGAATTTTTCAAGATTCAATGAATTTTTTTTTCGCTTGAATTTTTGAGGGTAGAATTGAAATCAAAAGAATAACTTAAATTACATATTATGATAAAAAATATAGAACCGAATTTGAAATGGTTTACAGTCTTGTAATCCGTAACCTAATCTTTAAAGAATAGAAATTATAAAAAAATAGAGTGGAGGGGACCTTTAAGGTTCCCTATTTTTCAAAACTATTTGGTAAATATTGTTACGATCTAAAGTCAACAAACACTATCTGCAGCTGTTCTTATATAGGTAAAACGTAAACAAACTAGAACCAAAGTAGCATTGAAATGTTGCACGACAAGGACCCCTTTCAGACCTAATATTGGAGCCCACACTATCCCGTATCAGCTATAAGAGGACCATCTGTCTGTACAACAGTTGGGCAGCACAATGAGACCGGGACCTCCGTAAGGGAAAACCCGGCAGCCATATTGTGGGGGACTCAAGTCCTGCGAACCCGGAGTCAAATACATCATATGCTGCAAGAGAATACCTGTGTTTCGGGAGATGAGGATAGGTATTCCTGTACCTGCTCTCAAAACTGTATGAAGCTGGCTAGAAAGGTGAAAGAGAACCCCAGTTGCCCCACACACAGACGAGCAATAACGGCAAAACAAACGTCTTTGTCATGTAATGCATGCGGAGTGGCGGTACACGGAGCCAGCACGGTGATAACAAGAGAGCGCAAAGGGAAAAGGGAGAAATACACATTCCACGGGTGAGGTGGGGTGAGAGAGGAGGATGCACGCTGTGCAGGGGTGCTAGGACAATTGCCACCCGGACAACTGCCACCCGGACGATTGCCACCCCCTGACAATTGCCACCCGGACAACTGCCACCCCTGGACAATTGCCACCCGGACAATTGCCTCCCCCTGACAATTGCCACCCAAACAACTGCCACCCCTGGACAATTGCAACCCCCGGACAATTGCCACCCGGACAACTGCCACCACCGGACAAGTGCTACCCTAATAATTATTATTAGAGTTGTGATAATACGCTTATAGTCATAGATATTAAAGGTCCTCTCCAGGCTCCGGGGAAAAAATTAGTTTATTACATAATATTATAGTACTAAGGTATACGATCATTATTCCGCAAACCGCAACAATTCGGTTCAGTATATATTTTATTATTTGCTTTTAAAGTTTTTTAATACTCTGTGAGCAACAATTGAGCGAATCACTAACCTGACGCCGAGAAATAAGATTGTACACTCTTTGTTTTGATTTCAAATTTAGATTTTTAAACAAACCATACCTTTTAGGTCTTCTTTTAAGATAGTAATTGTTTCTAAAAGTATATAAACGTTTCTATAATAAGTTTATCCAAATTTAAACCTTTAAACGAATAATAAATAGATTTATTAAACCAAATACGTAGTTGACAATCAAAACAAATGGTGTACATTCTTCTTCTTCTTCATACTGAAAATTAGAAAGTCGGAAGTAAAGAAGGCTTTGTAGAGTTTGGATTTTAAAAAACTTTAAAAGCATATAAAATTAAAAATATGCTATCAAATTTTATGGGGTTTGTAGTAAAATGATAAAAAACCTTAGCCTCGTTGATTTAAGCAATAAAAAAATTTGCTTGGAGATGACCTTTAAGAATATCATATACGAAAAAGAATTGAATTGTATTGAATTCTGTATACCAGTGGTTTAAAACTAATCAATAGTGTTTAATCCTCTCCGTTAAAATGATATTTTTAAGAACTATGATTACGAAAGCATATTGTTACAACCTTAATTATAATTATCAGAATTGTTCACTTGAAAATTTTCTTAATTAAGAAGTAGTAAAGTAAATACCTATTGTTTGTCCATTATCAATTAATAATATATTTAGAGCTTTACTGGGTGAGATATTAAAGGATTTTATCAACAATTGATCAAGAATCAATAATGTTGTATATTGATTACGTTATAGTAAAACATATTTTTAAAGTAAAATACTAATAACAGGTTTAGAATGAAACCAGTCACTAGAACGGAAAGAAAATTTTGAAAATTCATAATGAAAAATGTAAAAAGAGTTTAACATATGTAAATAATTTGATCGACTGATTTAAAATACTGTTGCTTGCCATACATTAAATTATAAATATTTGCTTAACAATGATAATATTGGTAAAGGAAGAAATATTAAATTAATAAAGGAAATGATCTATAGTATAATAGAAATATAGTATATGATGGAAATGAATGGTATATAAAAAACAATATGTAATTTATTATATCACCAAGTGAAATAATTAATTTTATAAAATGATAAGAAATGTTGAATGAAGAAATTTGTATCTTAAAATGTGAATAATTAATAATTAATCGTATGAAAATATTATGAATATTTTATCACTATCTTTTAAGTTAAGAGGCCTGATAATAATTATTTGAGTGGCAATTGTTCGGTTGGCAATAGTCCAGGTGGCAATTGTTCGGGGGTGGCAATTGTTCGGGGGTGGCAAATGTCCGTGGGTGGCAATTGTCCGGTCACGTTGTGCGGGTACCCTCTCAGGAAGGGGAGCAGAAGAATAACTTTCCAGACTAGTAACAGAGACTTCTAGGGCAGCTTCAGCAGGATGGACATAAAAACCATGAGGGGTTGCACCTACGTCTGTGCTCCGTGCAGAGGCGTGGTGAAGACGCAGACGCGAAATCGAAGAAGGGTGATAGGTGCAGGATATGTGGACACTCTCAAACCGGGAACAGGATGCGCACATTGAAGTAATTGCGAGACTGATGCACACAATAAGTGCACTGGACGAGGCATAAGGAATGGTGTTTGGACATGTGATTTGCGCTCCCCAGCACACCCCCACATCAAATGAGCTTGAGTCACGAGAGACACACTGACGATCCAAAAAAGTGCAAACAAATTGAAGGTGCTACGCCTGCCTGTAAGAGGAGGAACGAAGAACCCTCCCTAACAGACAGAACCAGAAAGTACTTTATCACAGAAGACAGCGACTAAGGTGGAAGAAGTAAGGATCCTGCTGTGGAACTGTGATGGCTTGGCCACAAAGAGGGATGAACTGGAGGAGTTTCTGATCAGAGAACAGGTACATGTGGCCCTGGTACAGGACACAAAGCTGGGGGTGAGAAAACCACTCGCAGGATCAGGAGCTACATCGCGAACAGGAGGGACAGAACTGGAAGTGAAACAACCAAACCCAGGGGGAGGTTTGTGTACATACATCAGGGTGGAACTCCCGTACTGGGAAACTCCCGCAAATACGGAGGGTATTTGACTATTTGTGAAACCCAGTAAATAGTGGTACCCAGAGGGAGGGGGGGGGGAGAAACCTACACATCACAAACCTATACATACTACATATCAGTGACCGGACAATTTCAGACCGCGGACAATTACCACTCCCGGACAATTGCCACCTGGACAATTGCCACCCAAATGAATGTTATCATCTCTCTTAACTTAAAATATAGTGATAAAATATGCATAGTATTGTTATACGATTAGTTATTAATTATTTACATTTTAAGATACAATTTTTTTCATTCATTCTACTTGTTATTTTATGAAATTAAGTATTCCAATTGGTGATATAATAAAAATTACATATTGTTTTTAATACGATTTATTTCCATCATTCATTATAGTTCTATTATGGAATTGATCTTTTCCTTTATAAACTTAATATTTCTTCCTTTACCAATATTATCATTGTTGAGCAAATATTTATAATTTAATGTATGGCAAGCAACAGTTTTTGAAATCAGTCGATCAAATTATGTACATATTTTGAACTCCTTTGCATTTTTCATTATGAATTTTCAAAATTTTCTTTCCGTTCTAGAGACCAGTTTTATTCTATGACACCTCTTACTAGTATTTTACAGTAAAATTATGTTTAATTAACGTTATCAACACACAACATTATTTATTCTTGATCAATTGTTGATAAGATCTTTTATTTTACCTCACCCAGTGAAGTTTTATATATATTATTAATTAAACAATAGATATTTACATTACTACTACGTAATTAAGAAAATTTTCAAATGAAGAAGAATCCTGTTAATAATAATAAGGGTTATAACAATAAGCTTTCATTATCATAGATCCTAAAAATATCATTTTAACGGAGAGGAAATATCATTTCTATTTACCACCGGTATATAGAATTTAAATTTTTTCTCGTATATGGTATTCTTAATATCTATGACCATTAAGCATATTATCACATCTCTAATAATAATCATTAAGGTGGCAATTGTCCGGGAGTGGCAATTGTCCGGGAGTGGCAATTGTCCGGGTGGCAGTTGTCAGGGTGCAATTGTGCGGGAGTGGCAATTGTCCGGGTGGCGATTGTCCTAGCACCCTTCATATCCCCAGCAAGAGGCGAGGGGGCATCGACTTACTAGAGCAAAACTCTGATACAGTTCGAAAACCAAGGTATGCATCCGTGTTCGTTATGATGTTGCGACCGAAATGCCCTAAATTCCCATAAACCCTTTCCTGGAGCCAAACAGGAAAGGAGAAGATATAGTGAGGGTCCTTGCTGAGAATTGGCTAACTACCCTAAACTGCGGCAGTGCTACCAGATACGAGAGGGTGTTGAGAGACAATGGTGCGGGGAGCTCAGTCCCGGATGTCATAATAACCAGGACGGAGGAGAATGAGAGAGTGACGTGGAGGGTGGCCGAAGATATGTCATTGGACCATTTAGCTATCCTAATTAGGTGGAAGAGGCAAACAAAGATTAATAAGAAAACGAGGAGAATGGAGCTGAACTTGAAGTACGGAGACTAGGAGAGGTACAGGACAGAACCAGGATCTCATAGGTGATCAACGAGGGGATACGAGTGGTACAGTCGTAGATTAACATGGACAGAAAACTCACAGTACTCACCGAACAGATGAAAGGAGCGGCTCACACCGCTTGTTCAATAAAAGCCATCCGGCAAGAGGTTACCCTCTGGATGACGGCGGAAATTAGGCAACTGAGGAAGAGAAGAAACAAAGCACGGAAGGACATGACAAGGAGAAGAGCCGAGAAGAGGCGAATGGGTCAAAATATGCGGAGAGCTGAGAGAGAAAACTAAAGAATCTAAAAAGAAGGCATGGCGCAAGCAACTGGATAAGATCAAAGATGAGAGAAACACCTACAGAGCATGGAGTGTTGTAAATGTGGTGGAGGGGGAGGGGGGAATAGAGCACGGTGGTGCAAATTGTATAAGGACACATGGAGAGCAACCGCGAAAGCCGAAATAGATGCCCATTCAGGACTTTGCCGAAATTAGCGGCAGAAAGACGAACAAGCAGGGTGCCCAAGCAGGGTCGGAGTGGCCAAACACCTAAGGGATTCGGTTCCGGAGGAAGATTCATAAAACCAATTCTCGCTACTAGAGCTGAGAAGGAACAAGGAGGCACTAAGGATGGGTAACGTACCGTGGCCAGATCTAATCAGACCTGAACTCATCAAACACCTACCTGATGGGCTCTAATTCAACTCATGGCCTGGCTAACCCCAGCTGGCAAATTACATGTATCCCAAACAATGGCGCACGGCTCTCGTCATACCCATCCTAAAAAAGGGAAAAATGCTAGCCAAGTATGAAGCTATAGGTCAATAGCTCTGCCTTCATATATTGGTAATTGTTTGGAGAGAACTTCAGGGGGCAGGCTTGTGTGGTGGCTGGAAGCCGAGAATAAAGATCAATCCATACCACCAAGCCGGTTGATCAACCACAGACTAGTACCTCCGGCTATCCCAACAGATCAGCAATGGCTTTCGAAAAATTACTTTAAGTTTAACCCTTTCATGCCTGAATTATGATCCAATGCAAAATAAAAATATTGTATGTAAAAAATAAGTTATTTAGGGTTCATATGGTACAAAAAGTGTAATAGTTTAAATTTTTTTCTTAAATTAATTATTTTAGAAAGTGTTGCCTTTAGTCTACATCCGGCAGAAGTTAACATATTTTACTTACTAATTTTGAACACTTTGTATATCTGTAATCTATTAGTCATTTTGGTACTGTTCATAATATGACTTTTTATAAGTTAGATATAAATTTACATTGCATTTTTGTACTATATTTAAGTGAAACCTTGTACACAAAGATTGTTCCTTTATTTAGTTTTGGAAAGGAATGACAAACTAGGAATATAGCGAAATGAGCAGAATAAAATGGGTGAAAAGAGTTTTTTGCTGTTTTGTTTCAGCTTGTTTGATGTACTATGACATCAATCAGAGTATCGTCAAGCATAACATTAAAATATATGTTTGCCACTCTTCATTGTTGGTGTTGTTGTTTTCAACCCACCCTCACCTAGGAGGGTGAGGGGGGTCGATTGAGTGCATCCGTGATATATCCACCTGATGCGCGTGAGGAGTTGCTGTGGGCCTGGATGAACACTATATCCCTCAGGAAGGCAATTACTTCTTGTGGGCGGCTCCATAGGTGCTTCAGTGAAATATTGTATAAGGTCCTGAGTTGGTGTAGTGTTGGACATTATGTGAGAATGTGGGAGATTGTCCCTGAATCTGCAGAACAATAGGTACTCACACAGATCTGAGTTCTTCCTCCCAATCCAATGCGTGAATGAAGGGAGGGGAGGGTACGTGATGTTTAACAATAGTTTTGAATATGATTTCTTCTTCAATATTATCATATAAATCTTCATCATCACCACCATTAGATGAATCACCAGTGGAACTGTAACACAGTAAAATATTTACAGCTTCTTATATTGTTAGAAAATTGTGAGTCTGATAGTGTACTAACTGCCTATTATATTGTATTCAGTTAAGTGTGAGTGTTCTGCAGTATTATGTCTACTTTATTCTGGATGCTCAAATGACGTGGTGAAACTTCAATATGAAACATTATCATGTATGGCAAATGTAACACAATCTTACAACCATCTCTAATAACAATACTATATAATGAAACGTGTTGTTATATTTATTAATATATATCTATCCTACAGTTTGGTTAATAACATTGTTCAAATAGCATAAACATCGTATGCATTTATTATTTACTAAATATACAAACAAATGCTAGTTCACTGTCAAGAATAACTTCTACTCTGCTTGGTCAGAATCAGGTGACTTTCTGCCGGATGTAGAACATAGTCTACACGTTTTTATGCCCCTCCCATTTCATATAATTCATGCATTAAACTTATATTTTTTTACATAACATCTTTCTAATACTTTATGAGTACATAATGCACATGATTTAATCCGATTTAAAAAATTATAAATTATGACAATTTGAGAAACAAATAAGCAAATAATGAAATCGCGCTCACCACAGATGGAGAGCATTTTTTCACATCTTCCCTCTGTCGCTACTGTGAGGGTACTAAAAAAAACTAAGAAACTAGAGTTCTGCGTTTCAGCTAACAATTAGATCTATGCAACTGATCATCAAAAAATATTTAAAATGCACTTATAAATATCCTAAAAGTCACTCCGAAGTTAGTGTAGGCTATAGTCTACATCCGTCCTTAAAGGGTTAAAACTAGTGCATCAGTGCAAATAAAAGATTATTTAACTACGAAGTCTTAGATTTTTGTCTTAGGTAGGCTAATAAGTTACATTTACTATCACCTCTTCATTTTCCTCTTCTATTCGTGAGTGCAGTCACCGGTGCTTGTGTTTCTTTTCATATCATTCCTTGGTAAGTGATTTCATCCACGAAGTAGCTTTTCTGCATCCATGAGCATTGTCACGGACTGGTGGTTGGTGCCTTTGTGTTCTTCTTCCAGTCCCTTGTATTTAATTTCCTTTTGACGTCAACTAGAAAGCCCTTCGTTTCGACGTAGACGTTAAATGCTTCTAAATTTATATTAATAGTTCTAATATTTTTTGCGGTTTGAAATATTCTCACAGATATAACAAAAGAAACTAATTAATTGAAATAATGAAATTTGTCAACTACTGTTTTACCTCAGTCTTCAGCGTAAAGAAACAAATCATTGTTCAAATTTATTATATTTTTACGTAAATGATGTATACGGCGGCAAAACAAAAATCACGCTGCGTGTTGTTCTGGTTGCGAGTTGTCCTAGCGGCGAGTTGTCCTCACGGTGAATTGTCCGCGGCGAGTTTTCCGGCGGCGAGTTACCCTAAAACTGAGAGTAATATAGAGTACGAGTCAAAAAAAGCAGGTACGAAATTGAAATCGTCATAACTTTAATAAAAACCATTGTATCTCAAGTTGTTTCGTTGGCTTGTAAGCCACACATTTTGTTTGTTTTTATATTCATAATTCATTATAGTTTTTCTACAGGGTGGTCATAAGTAGAGGGTGGTGAAAAAGCTCTTGCGCGCGATACGTGATTTGATTAATCTAGGATATCCAAATGGGTTTGTTTACCCAGTATTTACTTAGTTATATTAAAGAAACAATTGCATATTATAAAGATCTAAAGTAAACATTCTTTACCAAAATTATCTATTATCCCCCATTTTTTCAATACATTATTTTTGCACCCGTCTGACTGCTTTGATTGATCTTTAGATCACGTCAGGATTAGCTTTCAAGAAATCCACATCATGAGTTATTCTTCTTTTAACTGATGCCGATTAGCAGTTGAGGAGGAGTATACATCATTTTTCAATTAACTCCACATGAAAAAATCCCAACCAGTTAATTCTGAGCTCATCAGAAACAATTGAAAGTCATGACCCATGACAATAGTTAATCGATGTTCAAAAACTTCAATCAGTCGTTCTTTAACAGCAAGTGTCCTGTGTACTGGGAACCATCCTGCATCCACCATATCTGATTCAGAGTTTCTCCAAAAATAGGTTGTAGTTCCGGAAATATCTGCTGATCCAACATAATTAAGCAAGGTTTGAAATAATCTCGCGCAAGAGCAATTTCACCACCCTCTACTTATGATCATCTTGTAAAAAATTATTAAGAAAATAGAAACAAACAATGAGGTTTTAGCTGACAAAATTCTGAATTAGCCAAATAAAACCACACGAAGATACGATAGTTCTTGTTAAAGTTATGGTGATTCTAATTTCGTACTCGCTTTTTTTGATTCGTACTGTACAGTGTACACTGTACATTGTATAGGGAGAATGTCAGGAGGAATCATAAAAGTAGGAATAAATCCAATAATTATTTTTATATTAGAAATCCGTTATAACTCCATTGTTTCATTTATAATTCAAGGATATAATTTGTAACAATTCTCAAAGAATGTTTAATACATACTTAAGATAAAATTTGAAAACCCAAATAAATATCGAAGATAAAAATCTAGATTCCATTTTTTTTTTCACTTTTAAGTGTAAGTGAAATAGGTGAACAAATTCATCGTAAGTATCTTGATAAATTACAACTTTTTTTTCTGTAAAATAAAACAGTCTTTATTTAGTAATGGAAATAGAAATCAATTATTTATAAAAAATAATTTAATATACAGTAGATTAAATAGATTATGATCAATTTTCAGTTTTAATATTGAATTAATAGTATGACTGGTATTGTCCACTAGGCATATCATTTCAAATGAGTTGTGAATTAGAATAGACGTTAACGAATGTGTTGTGTCCAAAGTCTGAAATGAGTGTTTTAATTTGTAGCTCAAAGCGGAATGAAACTAGTAGCCGGAAAAGTAACAATTTCCTCTATAAAAACTAATTAAGTTGTAGCGTCAACGCGGGTAATTCCCCCGCACCTGGAATGTGCAGGCATTACCTCGCACCCCCCTTATCTCCAAAACTATTTCAAAATTCAAATTTCTGTTTACGGCATTGGAAAGAGCAGGGTTTCAACCTTAGGGCAAATAATATTATCCATGTTAGGTTTCGGTAAGTAATTTTAAATATTTTTTAAATAGGACACTATAAAATTATGCACCAAACATTTGCATTCGTAAAATCAGATAATTTTGCAAGATTTACTGCAGAATCCACAATTCTCAATCAAATTTGATCACGTTTGTGACATATTAATTAGCGTACTTTAATATACCACCTACTTCTTTTGTTTCAGGTCAGCAAAAAATTGACTACATGGCAACAAAGTAGTGCGGGGTTTTGCCCAGCATGAAAAAAAAAAGCAGGGAATTATCCCGCACGTTCACAGTACAATAAAATGTTGAATTTTCAGTTTGTTAAGATATAATAACCATAGATAATTGTATAGCGTGTATACATACAGTGCTTAGTGTGTATACACACCGGGTGTAGTGTGTATACATACAGTGTGTCGTGTGTATACATACAGTCTGTATAGTGTGTACACTGTACATACAGTGTGTAGTGTATGTGTGAAAAAATGTCCGCCTTAACTTTTATCAGGCAGGAGTATTTATGCACCAACAAAAACGTAATATAAAATAAACTCTTGTCTGTACCTAACGTGAATCTGACTTCACAGAAATGAACTTAAACTATTTTCTGATGTTTGTGCAACATTTAAAGTATATTTTAACTTATAACTAGTTCGTAATAGTAAATTATGCGCGATTTCTATTTTAAGGTGGCTCAATATTGAGGTGACTCAATATTATATTTTCTGGTGGATCAATATTGAGCCTCTTAACTTTCATAGGTGTTACTTGTTCAAACACATGACGCTATTTCCAAGTGTTGTACTAGCGTACTTTTAACATTGTTTCTAAGAGTTTAGAAGCTGCTCTTTATGATGGTGTAATCAAAATTTGGATTGATCTATTATTAGTTTCCAAGTTAATAGGAGTGCAGACCATTAACCTACAATGCAGGATATTGCCTGGAGTGGTACAGGGCATTACCCCGCAGTGCGGGATAATGCCCTGAATGGTGCGGGATTAATGCCCTGTTTGCTAGGGTTGCAATTTTATTAGAAAAAGTTCAATAACTATTAACCCATTGATCATAGGGCTGAGCCGTTTAGTATGTATAAAATAAGTGAAAACTTCTTCCTTTTGCAACTTACAGATCTTCTCTATCTGTAATAGTTTTAGAGATAATTGAACTTGTTCACTAAGTGCGGGGCAATGCCCGCGTTGACGCTATTATCCAAATTCACTATTTTTTTTAGTTGAAAAACAACTTGTTTCGGAGCCTCAATGCGACGGTTTCCAGTGTCCATTCGGTCGTTGTATCGACTCTGCTAAGATTTGTGACGGAACGCCTGACTGTGCAGATTTGTCTGATGAGCCTGCTACTTGTCCACCTCCTAGAGCTAGATGTAGATACCCGCATCCTTTAGTCAATTGTTGTGAGTAGATCCGAATTAACCTTTTGATTTTATAGTATCCTGAAATGATATGAACATTACAAATTATATTAAATCTTAATAACGAAAATAAGAATTAGTTTAACAACTCGAATGATTACGGATTAGTGATTACTATCCAAATTTAACTTTTAGGCTCTTATAAATTTTAAAAAACAAGTAAATGAATGGTACAATTTCCTTCATATACCAGCACTACTTTAAGTATCTAATGAAAAGTCTGACTTCTATAGCATGTCCCAGTGGAATGCAGTCTTGTTGGAATGGGAAATGCATCTTCAAGACTGATATCTGTGATGGCGTTAGCCAATGCTCCAATGATGAAGATGAGCAAAACTGCCCTTGTATTCTAGTGAGCTTAAGGAATAATATTGCCCATTCCATGTTCTATAATATTTTACATCAATATGATAATTAAAAATACGAAAATTTCATAAATTTCACTCTATTTTATAAAAGAGTTTGAGACGAGACAGTCCAGAGAAAATTTGTGATGGAAATATAGACTGTACTGATCAGGAAGATGAGGTCAACTGTGGCTGTGACATCTACACTAATTTCAGATGCTATAAGTATGTATGTTTACTAGTCCCCCAATTAGAATGGTACTAGTAAATCACTGACTCAATATTTTATAGATTATAGTGAATTTCTTAGTTCGTAATAGCAGCTGTATCCTTATCTTCCTTGTTCGTTCAGATCGGCCAGAGCAAACCAGACCAGCACGAGTAATGTAACCTCTGCGACCAAAGAAAAATGTCTTCCTCTCTCTGTGGTGTGTGACTCTAAGAAAGATTGCCCCAATAATGAGGATGAAGAAAATTGCTTTAATATTCACCCGTTAGCTGGAAATGAAAATGAACCGGTCGATACTAGCGCACTTTTAGTGGAGTTCGATGCACTTGGGTAAGCATTAATTTAAATATCTTTAAAAAGAGAAAATATTAAATCATAGATATAGTTATTATGGTAGTTACGTATTCCTAATAAATGCAATGATTCATGCCTTATTAACGTGCAAACTCAATTCTGTGACATCTCTTATTACAGAAAACCTGTTCCTCATCCTAAAGGTTTGTTCCTCATTCGATTCGAAGGCCGGTGGTTCACTTATGATTACGCAGACTGGCTCAACTCTTTTGTAAACCTAAGTGAAACAACCTGTAAAACTTTAGGTTACCTCAATAAAGATAAGGGCCCGTTGACTTCGTCTAGGATAATCTCTCCCTTCGTTAGCAGTGGAGCGACAGACTCCAGATCTGTTGCTGGAATGCATCGCGCAGCGTCGAGTGAACTTGCAGCTAAATCTGAAGGGCAGCTACTAGCTGTGCATATCGATTGTGGAAAAACCTAATCTACGGATTAATTGAAGTTCCATTCATGGCTGATTTTTTAAAGTAAATTGCTATAAGATTATTTCATAAATTAACAATCCTTTGTATGGTCATTTTTCTCCTAACTGGTGTGTTGTCAAATAAACCAATAAGAATTAATAGTTTTTCCAATATCCAAAATATACCTTATAGAAAATATAAATTATAAATATATATAAGCTAATTTTAGAAATAGTTTATTTGTGAAAGCTTCAAAGTGAGAATGCATTTCTTTTTGGAGCGAGAGGAGGGCTTGATTATAACAAATACAACTACATCTTTCATAGGATGGAATGAAAGTCTTCCATGACTGGAAACTCCCTGGTGACACCACAATATTATATTTCCGTATTACGAAGGAGCTTTATATGTACATTGTACAATCACTTTGAATGGGTTTATGGCGGTATAACTGTAATAACCTTTCTAAAAACACTCCACATTTACTATAAAAAATAAAGCTGACAGTA
This sequence comes from Caprella mutica, assembly GCA_947561585.1. Classification (NCBI taxonomy): domain Eukaryota; kingdom Metazoa; phylum Arthropoda; class Malacostraca; order Amphipoda; family Caprellidae; genus Caprella; species Caprella mutica. Next base: position 25,429 of record CANNZV010003312.1, read on the forward strand.
GACTGATATAAAAATGTTACAGTCAATTTTAGTCTTCTTCTGGGAACTAATGGAAAAAATATCATTCAATTTTAGCGCATCAAAGCAACACAATATTTATCAACTGTAGATAGGAGTTACTTTAAAATTTCAACTCTACGAAATTTGTTTTCGATCAATTTCTACGTATTGCCTTTGTAATCCTAATTTTAATAAGGTTTTCCAGTAGGTTTACCTCATAGTAAATAAATAGAGAAGTAAACCAAGTACAATATTGGAACATCAAAAATATTCTGAGTGACGTCACACAGAGTATTTTCTATTTGTTCTTAAATAAAAATTGAGCTATTATTCAGTTAAATATGCATTTGCATGGAATTTAACTTACATTAAAAAATTGTCATCAAGTTTTACACTCTATTTACTTATGATATTCAACTAATAATACTTATATTATTTGAGAGGTCTCTGTGCGACGTCATTTATTTATATCGTTTTTCAATACATTATTTTTGCACCCGTTTTATGACTGAATGGATCAAGTTCCCCTTCAATAAATTCGAAACTTAGCATACTTCTCTATTTATTTACAATGGTTTACCCTATGTTTTGAAACAAAAGCCATATTCCTAGCATTTAAAAGAACACAAATACAAGACATTGATGAAGTACTAGGACAAAGAAAGAGGGTTTAAGAACAATATCGATCATTTAGCCAGCAGATATTGTAGATGCCTCATGACAGGATTGGTGGAAATCAAAAAGACAACTAGGAGTATGACATTGTGCATATTGCAGTAGCTACTCGGCATACAGGCGTAAAATATGCACTTGTAAGTTGTGCATATTTTATATGCTAACCGATAGATATGCACAACTTGGTCAATTTTGAACACAGAACTGTCAAACAAGAATTACGACATGTGTATGTTTTCTGAGTCATGACTAAAGTAACGAACGGAATCCAAAATATAGTAACAGGTTAACTTTATTCCCTATTCATTAACTACCTTTGAGAATATTATTGAATAGTAAATTCTAGCACATAATATGCATAATTCCATCAATACTAATAATATGCATTTTGGTCCAGCATATATGCTAGTTACTTTTTGCATTTTTTATGCGGCATATAAATATCGAGACCAGATATAGTCACACAATAATTATTAGCAGCATGTGGCGAAAATAAAGTATGCACTTATGTTGAAGATTGTCACATCCCTAGTTATTACTAGTGTTGTGACAATGTGCATGGCAAAATATGCAACATATGCACTGAAAAATATACTGCGTATGCAACAGTCCAGTAAACGACGGTATATCGATTCGATATCTTCTTATGTCGAATTCAAAGCTAGGACAGCGGGTATCTAAATTTATTAATTAATTTTAATCGAATCGATACATGAAAAAAAAAAACTGAAATCGACATCATGAATATCCTTCTATTTTAGATGTCGAATCGATATATAATTTGATACAACTAAAATTAGTAACGAAATCGATGGATAGATTTATCTACGATAACGATGCATAAATCTAGATATAAAAACGATGTCTGTAAAAAGTTATAGAAAAGCTGTTATGAGTCTCATATTTGATGTCGTCTGTTATAGTCGGATCAGTGTAAATACATCGCGGGTAAATTCATCGCATGGTAAATTCATCGCATGGTAAATTCATCGCATGGTAATTTCATCGCAGATAAATTCATCGCATGCTAAATTCATCGCATGGTAATTTCATCGCAGATAAATTCATCGCATAGTAAATCATCGGTGACATATAACAGGAAGGTAGATAATACAAAATTAATAATAAATTATTTATTAAAAAGATATTGTAACGTTACAAATAATATGGTACACCAACAATTGGGCCCAGGAAAATTGAATCCAGGACCATTGGGCCCCAGGACAATTTGGCCCCAACACAATTGGGCCCACGACAATTAAGCCAAGAAAAAAAATTGGACAAAAGACACAATAAAGAAGAGTACTCTCCTGTTATCTCCCCGAAAATTATATTTAATGAAACAAATATATATTTTTCAATGTATTGTGGATACTGATTTTAATGAAAAAAATATATTTTAAAGAGCATATATTTATTGAAACCTAACTTTTTACAATTATGTTGATGGATAAAATTCAGCAATATCTGCATGAAAGAATTGCTTGAAAATAATTTTTAAAAAAACGCTAAATATCCATCTAGCATCTCTCGGTTATAGTTCCACATTGCCTCTAGTTTTGAATATTAATGCATTTCTTTTCACTGTAAATTTTTCGAATGAGTGTCTTAAATTACCTTCTCTTAATTGAAGAAAAGGGGGATAAAGAATAGAAATAACTAAGAAATAATTTAATCAGTTGCCACGATACATTGAAGAAAATCGTTTCTTTTTCAAATAAAAAGTTAAAATAAAAAGTTGCGCGGAGATAACAGGAAAGTACCTAAAGAAGTGTTACTTTCTTATTACTAGGGTAGTGACAATATTATCTTTGGTAAAAAAGTTTTATATTCTCTAAAAATATGATTAAATTTTTTTAATTCGATTGAAATACTTGATAAGTTATATATTAGCAAGCCCCCATAAATCACATTTGGATAGGTACTAACACAGTACAGAGAATATATAGTATCCCAGAGCTATAGGGGGGATATTACGCTTGTCCCGGTAGGCTGTGACGTCACATGTCAACAATGGTGCGTACGTTTGTACGTACAGTACAAACACAAAAGATGGCTGCAACACACCCAACTTTTGTTAAATAACGTTTTCGGTGATATTTTTTTTAATTCCACATTACCGCATGCTATTATCCAATCTTTATAGTCATACGGATGAAAATTAAAAAATGACTGTTGATGAAATTGCTACTGGTCTTTTTACACCCAAAATAGTAACAAATTTTTAGTCTTGAAGAAGACGATTTATTCAAGATAATTAGATCATTAGTCAGATCGGTCGCGTTGGCCGCCATCTTAATTCTCTATTCCACGTGACCCACAGCAATTCTGTTTACTATGACGTGACCTCTTGTTTACATACATGACGTCACAGCCTACCGAGAATAAATTTGAATAATACATGTAACTGGGGTACTATACTATTCTATGTACTGTGGTACTAATCTCATGTTTCGGTGTAATGAAAATATTTGAAGTATTTAAATAAGTAGTATTAACTTGAATCATGTCATGTGGATCCAATGTGTTGTGTACATCGTCTGACAAAGTTGTCATATTAATATTTAGTTAATAAAATGGGTAAATTTTAAAGATTTTCGTTACATTGAACTAAGAAAAATTGAACAGTTGTAGGGATAAAATGAGATTGTGAGAATTCAATTTGTAATAATAATTTATAAAACTCTTCTATATTGAACACTGTACAGCTTTCAACAAATTCTCATTAACTTTAATTAGACTTCTATTTTCCAATAATTTCAGCATGTCTTGGTGGGCCACGGCCTTCTTTAAATATCAACATTCTTATTTTCTATTAGCTACATCCTAACTCATTCACTACGCAGGAGTTCACTATAGAGGTACTGTAACTAGATACTTGTTGCTTACCTGACCTATCTCAGAACAGAAAATTATAGTATAGTTTGAATATTCTTTATTTTAATTATGCTCAAGACTATATTTCTATGCAGAATGCATACTGTCACATCCCTGGCTATTACGGTAGCAATGGTTAATTAAGTTAATACATCCCAAGCAACCATGAGACATTTCGCAACAGTTATTTCAATGTTGCGAAGCCATCCCATTGAATTGTCATGTTAGCCCAACATGATTACTATATAGTGTATAACATTATATAACTGAAACTTTATTAACATATTGACAACATACTGTCACCGTATTGGCCCATTTTGCAAAATCCACTCAGTACCAATACGATTTGTCAACCTAGTGTGTTACTCTGGAGTAGACTGGAGACTCTGAAAAAAAGTAAATAATATAATGGTCTTTGGGCCCAATTATCATGGGCTCAATTGTCTTGGGGCCAAATTGTCCTGGGTTCAATTGTCTGAGGACCCAATTGCTTGGGCCCAATTGTCAGTCCACAAAATAATGTATGGATATGTTGTTAAAGCAAACCATTAATATTAAAAATTAAATTCTATCGTTACAGCTGCACAAACAATATATCTAATTTACTTTTAAATTACTTCAATTTTCCATCCGCGAGTGCAGCTACCGGTACTTGTGCCCCTTTTTGCCACATTGCATTGTGACTGGATTACCGGAGTAGCTTTTCTGCATTCAAGAGCATTGTCACCGACGCTGGTAGGTGACATGGAGCCACTTTCCTTTCCGACTGCTTCTTACAGTACCTTAAATCTAATTTTCATTTGACGTCATCGAAATGGTCGAAGCAGACAAGCAAACAAACACACATAACAGCGTATATCGATTCGATTTCTTTTTGATTGCTGGGATATCAAATCGATGGATTGTTCCATCGAATCGACAGAGCGTTGTTTGTAGGGTTAGTACATCTGCCGCTTCAGGTGACCCCATTATAGCAGCAAAAAGAAAAAGAAAAATTTAACAAAAAGGGAACTAATCAAAATTACTAAAACTTGGTCTTTACCAAAAGAATAATTTTGGTAGTCGAAACAAAAGAAAAATAGAAAATAATATTTTTAAATGAGAGAGACTGGCAATTCTTCATTTATGTACCTCGATACATACAATATATCCATTGATAGAAGTTAGATGAATTTAGGAACTGGAAGAGAGCTTCTAGGTTTGTATCGTCATTGAGCAAAATATTTAGAGTAAGATTTTCATTGTCATTTTTCAGAGCGTTTCTTTGATCAGTGAGACCAGGGATGAGGATATGCCCCACAGTGGCGATGGCATCATTGCATCACTGGCACACTGAGTAAGGCGCATCAACATCATTGTCCATTAGATGGCTGTGAGTGGCATTTGTGTGTCCCAGTCTCATTCTGTTGAGAGCTACACCTTGCTGTCTCGAAAGTTTGTGCTTTTTCCACTTTGATGGATTGTCTTTGATTGTCTTTAGGTGGGATTGGCGGTTGTTAAAAGTCCCCTCCAAACAAATATTTTTATTGCCTTATTGAACGAGGCTAATGTTTCTTATCATTTTGCTGCAAACCGCATCGAATTTGGTAGAATATTTTTACTTTTATACGCTTTTAAAGATTTTTATAATCAAAACTCTACAAAGCCTGTTTTACTTCCGACTTACTAATTTGAGAAATTTTCAGCCGGAAGAAAAAGAATGTACACCATTTGTTTTGATTGCCAACTAGGTATTAGGTTTAATAAATCCATTTAATATTCGTGTAAAGGTATAATATTGAATGAAATTATAATAGAAATGTTTATATACTTTAGGAAACAATTAGTATATAAAATAAAGCCCGAAAACGCATGGTTTGTTTATAAAATTCAAATTTGTAATCAAAACAAAGAGAGTACAGTCTTCTTCTTGAGCATCAGATTAGTGATTTGCTCAATTGTTACACATAGAGTAGGGGAGAACCGGGTGAGTTCGTACAGCGGGTGAATCCGTACAGGGCCATAACTAAACACCTGTTATGTTCTAACCCGTTTAAATTTGAGTGATCCTATACATAATAATAAATATAAGTTTTAAACAAGTTTCAGTGCGTTACGGTGTAGTATGTTCCTTCGGTGAGAGGTGATATATTTTTAGCACTAAAATGTAATTTTCTTACTACTCGAGCTAAGCCATAGCAATTACAATTTACTATCTAAAAACTTTATATGGAATACAAGTTTTCACTAGGAAATTCTTTACGTGTGTAAACGTTAAAATTCAGCTAAAATTGATTAATATCTGAGGTATTCGATTTTTAAAATAAAATGGCGGTATGGGGTGTAATCGTACAAATATGTACGGCCACATCCTCCTCTGTACGGTTTCGCCCTATTATGTACAAATCCTCCTCTATTTATTTTTCATATATGCCTCGAGTATATACACGTAAAAGAACGGAACAGTATTCTTCCTGTGATGTGGAACAGGCATATAACGTCTGGGAAAATGGAACAGCAGTACGTAAAGATGCTAAATTACCTGCTTCACCATCCACTGAGCCTTCTCTTACTTCACCATCCACCGATCTTGCTCCTGCTTCACCATCCACCGAGCCTTCTCCTACTTCACCATACAGAGCCTGCCCCTGCTTCACTATCCACCGAGCCTGTACCTTCACCATCCTCCGAGCCACAACCAGGCCCCTCTAGATTAAATGATTCATTTTAAGGAACATGTTTTGAAGAGATTCGTGCATTCCCAAAGGCTCCTCCTAGAAAGAGCAACAGCAGAGGCAGATAATCAAGAAGGTCAATGATAACAACTGATACCCTAGAAAAAAAGAGTTACTGAAAGAGAAACGAATTTAAAAAAAACGCAATTTCACCAGTGGGAAAGCATAGGCTAATGATGGAAATTGACGCTCTATAATCTAGTTCGGAAGACATCGGTGATGAAGCCTTTTGAGATTTTTCGTTATTTCAAAAGGACTTTAGTCAATTTTAAGGAAATGACCTTCAAGAGTTTGGTAATATTTTCCATAAAGTATGTGAAATTCTTACTGAATTTTCCCTTTTCCCCTCTTTTTTAGCACTGTACGGAGTAATACTCTGCTTGTACGAACTCACCCGCATTTCCGGGTGACTTCGTACACACGATAACATCTCATTAAAATCCATATTATGAGAGAACCATAAGGTTTTCAATAATTTCGTTTAAAGTTATAAGCGTTGAATACCTAAAGATTCGATTGTGAGTTAGAACGAACTTGTATCTTGAAGGAAAAATGTACGAACTCACCCGGTTCTCCCCTACTAAAAAACTTTAAAAACAAATTATAAAATATATACTGAACCGAATTGTATGCGGTTTGCGGAATATTATGTTCTATAATATTATGTTATAAACTCATTTTTTCCCCCGGAGGCTGATGAGGACCTTCAACTCTCACTCAGTATACTGTGTAGCTGAGTAATTAATAGATACTTCGATTTCTATAATTATTGTGTTACATTGAACAAACAGCAATTTTATGCTCTATGAAATATTTTTGGAAGAAGGGTACTAAGTTTCAAGTTATTGGAACGTTCTACATTTTCGGACACGTCCGAAAAGTTAATACAAAGACTATAATTATTATTCAACTTCTATTCAAATTGGTATCATGAATACCAATTGAAATAAAAGTTAAATAATGATTATTATATAGATTAATTAATTTATTTATTATTACCACCTGAACCACTCCAGAATTCCTCCATTTTAGTGGTCATGTGAAAAAAGAGGGAATTACAATATTGTGATGTCATGGTAACAAATGAAGTCACTAACTATAACACAATAACAATGGGTCAAAAATAAACGAAAGAAAAATTAATTGATACAAAATAAGTTGAACGAGAGAGTGAGAATAATTAGGTTATATTTGATTATATATGCCAATTGCTTGAAGGAAGTTGAAAACTCGGTCAGTTTCAATCTGCTCACCAAGTAAATCTTTCAGATTTACTTGGCCTTGAGAGGGGCTTATGAAGGTGGTTCATTGGGGTTGCACATTGGGGCAGGTGATGAGGATGTGCTCTACTGAGAGTGCCTCAGCATTGCACCACGGACAAGGTGGTGTATCTTGTCCTATTGAATTATCCATTAGATGGTTATGAGTGAAATTGGTGTGTCCTGTGCGCAATCTGCTAAGTATTACCTCCTCTTTCCTCGTTAGTTGCAGCTTTTTCTCTTTTTTGGGCTCAGATTTTATGTTTTTCAGTTGAGTGCGGCTGGTCGACCATCTAATCTTACATCTCTCCATTATCTTGGACTTTATTGTTTGATTCCAGTCCGTATACGGGCAGAGTATCAATTCTACATTTCTTTTTGCAGCAAGTTTACCTTGTTTGTCGGCAATGTCGTTGCCAGGAATATTGCTGTGTCCTGGAATCCATAAAATGGTTAATTGAATGTTGTTTTCTAGGAGATTATGGAAGATTTTTTGAATTTTGTAAATAAGCGGGTTTTTAGGGTTCATGCTTTGAATAGCTTGGGCAGCACTAAGTGAGTCTGTGCAGATTAAATAGTCTTTATCTGCTGGTATTTGGAGAATGTGACTTGATATGAGACCTACCGCCAGTTTGAGAGCATGCAGTTCTGCAGTGTAGACAGAGGCTATACCTGGTGGTGTAGCACTGCTTATCCTATGACCAAATACGGCCGCACTACCAACCCCTTGGTCATCCTTTGATCCGTCTGTGTAAACGTGTCGGAAATTGTGATACTTTTCATTTGTGTATTCTTGGAATATAGTTTAAAAGTTAGGAATTGATTTGGTTAAGGGGTTACAAATTCCATATCAATGTTTGGGCGAATGAGACACCAAGAATATATATCGGGAGTACTGTACGGTAATACTGGTTTAGTGGGAATTTCTAGGTTTGATATACATCGATGAGTGCGGGTTATTGTGGCCTTGTTGTTAAATGGAGTATTAGAAAAGAAACGTTGGAATGTGTCGTTGATCAGACTGCTGTACACGGGGTTGGACATAAAGCATTTATTTTTGAAGAAATATCTACACAACAGATCTTCCCTGCGGTCCGTCAAAGACGGTTCGCAGAGAAGGATTCTGAGGCTTTCGATTGGAATGGAGCGAAAAGCTCCCGAACTAATTCTTAGAGCTTCATTTTGAATTGCCTCATTTTTATTTAATAGAGCCTGAGCTGCAGATCCATATATCAGACATCCGTAATCAATTTTAGGTCTTAGTATCAATCTATAGGTTTGTATCATAATATGCTGGTCAGCTCCCTAATTTGAGGATGATATGGTTCGTAGTAGGTTCAGAGATTTGTTGCATGATAGGATCAACTTGTCTATGTAGGGTTTCCATGATAGCTGAGTATCTCATGTCAAACCCAAAAACTTCACAGTATTCTGAATTGGTATTTGCGTGCCATCCATCTGTAGATTTGGTAACTGAGGGAAATTTGGTCTCGGGTGGAAGGTTATGGAGTGAGTTTTGGTCGGAGAAAAGGTAAATCCATTTTTGGAAGCCCATTGGGAAATCTTTGTGATTATTGGTTGTAGAGTGTTTACGACTTTATGCATTGAATAGTCAGAAAAGGCAATCTGAACATCGTCAACGAAGAACGAGTGATGTATCTCCGGTGGGATTATTGTTGAAATCGAATTTATTTTTATTGCGAACAGGGTGACAGATAAAATACACCCCTGTGGGATTCCAGCGACCTGAACTCTTTCGTCCGACTCCTCTGACTCAACCTAAACTCTGAATTTTCGTTCTCTAAGGAATTCTCTTAAAATAGAGGCAATGTTCCTCTAAGTCCAAGTTTGTGAATATCCTGTAGAATTCCATGATGCCAAGTTGTGTCATACGCATTGGCGAGGTCAAAAAAGACTCCGACTGTGACTTTGTTTGTTGCAAATGCTTATTGAATGAATGTGTCAAATCTGACAAGATGGTCAATTGTAGCGCGGTTTTTTCTAAACCCACATTGGAACTGTGATAGCAATTTATTATTTTCTAGGTGTTCTACCAGTCTTTCGTTAATGATTTTTTCGAATAATTCCCCAAGACAACTAGTCAAAGCTATGGGACGGTAACTACTTGGATCAGTGGGATCTTCTCCTGGTTTGAGAAGTTTTATTATTGTAGCTATACGCCATTCATGAGGATAATATGTTGCCCTCCAAATTCTATTAAAGGTGACGAGTAAATGTTCAATAGCTTGGTCTGGTAGATTTTTAAGCATGAGATAGTGTACCTTATCAGGATCAGCTGAAGTGTTACTTGTACAGGGTGGCGGAAAAAAAAGGAAACCCATTTTCAAACTAGTTTATTTTACCAACTATTAAGGCTAGAAATTTTCTAAAAAGATCATTTTGTTCCTTCACTCTTTCTGTATCTATCGTTAAAATCTGTTAGAGTTAAGACAAAAATTGAACATCTGCATCGAATTAAAAAAAGGCAAGTAAAAATGGCTTGCGCGAGCACGAAATATACGAAAATGTCCACATGTTATTTAAACACTGAAAGCTTTGAACAGGTTCAACCTCATTTTGAACATAGCTTTCAGGAAAGATTTTCACCAACTATAAAACCATATTGAGTTCAAAACTTCAGAAATCACTTCATTTTGAACAAAAAACGATTAGGTCACAGGAGAACAGAACGAACACATTAAAACATTAATCTTACTCATGAAAAATTTATTGAGAATCCAAAATTATCAATCAGAATGAATTAGACATCACTAAAGACACAGTTCAACAAATTGTTAAACACGATGTGAAGTATCATCCTTTCAAGAAGCATGTAAGGCTCGAACTCTTAAAACTGATACCGCACAGCCGTCTAAATTTCTCAAGATGGTTTCTGCAAAGATATGCTCGTTTTGGAGAAGATATCGTGATTGGTGATGAAGATGTATTTCCATGAATGAAAGAGTTAATAAACAAAACGTCCATTGGATGAAAAAAAAAGTATTTTTCAAATTTTTATTTACACCATGAATAAATAATTATACCTATTATAAAGTCTTTTTGTGTTTTAAGTCCTCGCGCAAGCCCTTTTTATTTATATTTTTTCACTTCACTGCAGGATGTTTAATTTTAGTTGTAAGTTTAACAGATTTTCATGAAAGATGCAGAAAAACCATACGAATAAAACTGTTTGGTTTCTTGATGTTCTATTTATATTTTGGATTGTTAGGATCTCTTGTTCGTAAATAGTTTCTTTACATTTAGTGTTTCTTGTGAAATGGTTTTCTTGACAGTAGTAGCAAGTTGTTGTTCATTGCAGGCTTCAGCTCGTGGTTAGTGGATGAACATTTGTTGCATTTGGGTGGATTTCTACATCTGTTTTTAGTGTGACCAAATTCTAAACATGTTTTGCAGAACATTGGTCTATTTTTGTACTCGTATATTCTAGTCAGTTCTTGTTCTCCTGGAATATCTATGATTATGGGAATATCTGGTTGGTTGAAGTATTAATGGTATTGGTAGCTTCTTGGATATTTTATCCAAGAAGCTATTACAACATCTCCAATGGGGAGTCGTTCAATCAGTCTTCTCTTGTAGTCTTCAAAATTTGAAGGGTTGTAATCATAAATGTATCCAAGTCCTTTGGGTAGGTTAAATTTTGTACTATGGGTAACAGTGATTGGTTTTTCATTCAGATGAGTAAGCGCTAGAAGTTGTTCAGTTTGTGTTTTTGAGGTTGTTTCGATGAGATAGGTTTCAGAGTTCAGTGATCTGATGTTCCCAGTTTTACCAGCAACATTTTTCAAGTGTCTGTCAAGTGTCCAGGGCGAGAAAGATTTTTTATCTGTTTCTGCCATTTTTATCTCAAGTACATCTAGATAGTGCTCCTGCTGGACAGCAGATGTTGGATTTTCATCCTTTTCAATTTGAAGAGCTCTTCTTGCACTTACTTTCAGTTTGATTTGTGTATCAAGCAAATTTGCTTCTCTTTGGTACTTAGAGCATTGACGAGAGCCAGCATGGTGTGCCTTTTTGCAGTGAACACGCATCGTCGCGACCTCAGATGGGCAGTTATTTATACTGTGACCAGGAAGAGAGCATCTCCTGCAAAGAGGTTGGGATGAACGACAGCGTCCAGCTGTGTGACCGTAACTTTGACAGTTAGCACACAGCATGGGTTTGTTGGTGTATGGGTAAATTTTCGTGTCCATTTCCTCTCCAGCGATGTACATACTATAGGAGAGCGAGTCTTTATTGAAGGTGATGATAAGAGCGGTGGGGTTTGGATCCTTTGGTCTTGTGAAAGGAGCCAGGGTAATTTCCTTGATGTCATAACTCATAAGTAGGGCTGTGACTGTAAGGCCTTACAAGATATGCTCTATAAGCTCTAAAAATATGCTGTATAAGCTCCAAAAATAAGGCTGTAAAACCGTTTCAGATTATGTATTATAAGCTTTAAGAGCTGAATACTCTGATGCATAAGCTTTTATTAATAGATATGCCTTCAAATATACAATAGTATATAGTTCAAAATTTTCTTTTGATTGAAGAAAACAAGCAATAATCAAGGGGAACCCTATTATTATTTAACTAAATAGGTATCTTTTACTAGCTTATTTCAGGGTATATAAAATGAACTGATTAGTAATTTAGTGATTATTTATAAAAGATACTTTCATCTTTAAAGAAAACTATTTAAAGAAATAAACTCTGATTTAACAAATGTAGATTTTACATTAGAAAAATTCATATCTAAAAATAATTTTCCATGGTAAGGGGCGCGTTAGCACCCTGTCAATGAAGTTAAATTTTATTAGTTGGTTGCACTATAAGTATATTCCGAGTGGCACCTCTATGGTTAAAAAATAAAAGGTTACTACCGCTTAAAATATAGTTTTAAAAATATTGTTAATTGCGGATAAGTTATTCATGGTATTGTTTTTAATGTTACTATATCATTGACTGGGAGTCGTGCTGCTTTAGGAATCCTGAATGCTAGGCTATGGAAAGAAATCAACTTGAGACAATAATGAAGTGTGCAGTGCAAAAAAATAGCTGAAATAACAAACTACATTACAACCATATATGTCGAAAGTTTCAAAGTTATATTATTTGAAATGTGATTTAATTCAACACACACTGGGAAAAATAAACAACTCGAACTGATGCACCCAGGTGTTTCGAGTTCACCCTAAGGCTTTGTCTCTAAAGCGAGACACCTTAGTGCATCACACTATAGTTTAGATGAACTAAAGTGCATCAGTTCGATGCACTTTAGTGTCTTTGTTATAAAAGTTTGTTAAGATGATGAGTGAATTATTCTCTCCTGTTTTTTTTTCCTCATCATTTTAACAAACTTATAGCTAAGACACTAAAGTGCATCGAACAGCACCAAAATGTCTCGCTTTAGAGACAAAGCCACAGAGTCAACTCGATACACCTGGGTGCATCGGAATTTCTCTGAGTGCATAATTGTATGCAAGGAAGGAAAGCCAACAAAGGGCGGAGCACTAACGGTTTAGTGCTCCGCTCAATGTTGGCTCCTCCTTCTAGCTGACCAATCAGAGAAGAGTTATCGTGAAAAACTTGCAGAACCGCATCGATAAGAATTGCCCAGTAGAGACAATATCCCAAAAACCTTATACGCTATTTGCTAAATGACCTCTTAACATAAATGAGTTCGTTGTATTGCACATATCCTGATTGTTTAATGACGTAACAGGGGGGTTTGGGGGTGACACGCCCCCGATTCATCTAATTCATAAGCTTCATTTATACCTGAGACCGAATATTCCGAGACTGTATTTTCCGCTCAAATTTCATGTTAAATAAATGTCAAAACATGTCAAATTTCTAATGTTACGAATCAGTTTAAATCGGTTAATGTTATCCTATTTTAATAAATAAACTACACATTTAGGAAATAATAATTTCAACTTTTTATATTATTATTCTTTCATAACACCATTATAAACAGAGACCGAATTTTTCAAGAACAAAATTTCCCAGAGCCTACACAACACATTGAAATATATGAAATTATACCATCACTACAACTTTGCAGAACATTCGGAAACTCTTGTCAGTTAAAATTTCTGGAGCATTGGATTTAGTTGTGAATACACAAAAAAATTATTGACTGATTTAGCAACTTTAGTTATCCTGGCCTGGATGGTAGCTCGTGCAAGCTATCAAATTGATTTTATTTTTAAAAATTTAAAAGAGTTACTCCAAAGATATTATACTACAATAATGAAACACTACTGTCGACAATTTCTATTTTAAAAGTGCGTTGTGGCGCCATCTGGTTTTAAAAGCGGGAAATAGAATTGAAATATTGTAGGGACAATCGAGGTATGTTGTGTTCGTGACGTCATAACAGCAATACTCTAAAATAATATTTAATACAATTGAAGAACGTTCTATTATAAAAACAGAGATGAATCCATTCATGTTATTCACACTGCTTAACCTTAATTTTCTATTTATGTGTGTTGCCTTGTTGACGTCACGGTCACAGTTCACAAAGCTTTACTCTTTGGTGCCTTCCCTAAATCCCTAGTAGGAATACTAATCTTGATAAGTAGCGATAATTGAGTGATTTGTGACGTGACGTAAGCAAGGGAACAAATTTAAAGAGAAAATTAGGGGTTTGGCAGGTTAATTAATTGATTAAATATATATTTATTTATTATATTATGCAAATTAATAACTGTTTTTACAAATTTACTTTAAAATTTAAATATGATTTTAGAGTGTTGTTGCTATAACGTCACGCACACAACATACCTTGATTGTCCTTACTATATTTCAATTCTATTGGAATATAATTCGCTATGCCAAAGTTTCAAACTTACTGCAATTACGAATCTGAAAATAAGATTTGCAAAAATAATTAGGTGATGGCTCATGTTTGACATGACGTGTATTTATAATATAGAGCAGCAAAAGTATGAAAAATACAACATCGTATTAAAGAAGAAAATTAATATAGAAGAAGAAGTATTAAAAGAGCTAAGTGAGTTAACACGAAAGAAAGATGCTTCTAATCTGAGGCATCTATAATACATTGCACTTGATGCCACGTGCATCTTCCACAGACTGAATTGATTACTGAATATATAGTTAATCTGTGTTACTTATATATCAACCCTTTCATGAACAGTTTAAGATGTTTTCTGTTCACGAAAGCCTCAACGAAAGGATATTATGCCTTAAAATTAGATAAGCTCTTTGACAAAGCATATGCTCGAAACATTTTGCTTAAGCCCTAACAAAAAGCATATGCTCGAATGATTTTGCTTGAAGCTCTAACAAAAAGCATATGCCCTAATGATTTTGCTTAAAGCCCTTACAAAATGCATATGTTTCAAAAAAAGTATAAGCAAATTCTTACGAGCATATGCGAAATAAGCCATGTCACAGCCGTACTCATGAGTCTCAGAGACCCAAGAGGTGAATTCAGAAAGAGAGTCTTCAGAACTAAAGTCTGTGTGTTTGACAAAGATGAGTCCTCTGACAGTATTGAATGGTGTGTAAGGCGATATCTTACAAGGGACACCATCAATTTCTGTGATTGTTGATATTTTCTCTGTTACTTTGTTCTTACTAATTTCAATGATCATTTTGTTTCTATTGATGCTAAAGAGTTTTCTAGGTTTTATGGCAATTTTATTTAGTATTATATCTTCAATAATGAAAGGGTTCACAGATCTTTTGAGGTCTCCTTCAAAGAAGATCTCGTAGAAGCATGGTAGATTGGGAGTTGGTGAGTCTTGCACAAAGGGGATGTATCTTTTCTTATTAGGTTTAGATCTTTTATCATTGTTAGTTGAGAGAAGGAGGTTCTGAAGCTGTTTTTGAAGATCATTGTGTATCTTTTTGAAGTCATTCTCAACACAATTTTCCCTTGCTAGATGTGAATCAGTTTGGATAGTTTTCAGCAGTTCGGATATTGTTTTTAGAGTTTCCAGGTAATTAATCTTTTCACAGTTTTCGTTTTCTATGGACGTGGCTTCACGAGTATTCAACTTCTTTTCTCTGTTTTTAACAGGTGTACATGTTGGAGAAGTACTCTCCTCTCTCATTCTTACAGACATGTTCTACAAATTAAGTGGGTGGGTCCCTTGCCAAGTAAGGGGCCACAGTATGCTACTTAGTACTAACAATCAATATTTTAAACAAATGCAATGACAAAATATAGATATAGAAAAACCCCTGATGTTTTTAGAGGGGTGCCCGTTTGTTCCACCAAATTAGGAACTTATGAAGAATTATATTAACACAGACAGTTCCTATTCAAGTTATTGGTGTACTAACGTTTTACACCTCATGAAGGTGGGGGTCACCTAGAATATCAAACGCGAGGTTTGATAAACTTAGTGTACCGAATCTAAACAGTGTCGAGAACAAGGAAAATTGCGCTAGCACTTCTCACCGAATCCTTTTTGCATAAAGAAAATAATTTTCAATATGGTACGTAAAACGTGGTAAAGGGAACAGTGAAAATTCCATTTTCGGACACGTCCGACAAGTAAATATAAAGATTATAATTATTATTCAACTTCTATTCAAATTGGTATCATGAATACCAATTGAAATTAAAGTTAAATAATGATTATCATCAGGGCTGGGACAATATTATGACCTAACGAATATGACGTATATGCTCTAATAAATATGAATATATGCTCTAAAAAATATGACCATATGCTCGTAAAATATGACTGTATGCTCTAAAAATATTCTCTCAAGATATGACCGTATGACCTTAAGATATATTCTTATGCTCTAACGTATGCACATATGAATTGAAAAACGAACGTGAATATTACGAAGTTTAAAATATAAGTTAGATTACTTGGTGATACTAATATCATAAAATGCATTATTTTGAAGATATCGATTTTAAATGAAATACTGTTCATTGAATTTTACCGTTAACTTGAATGGAATAACCACCGTCTATTATAGTCTCTGCAGACTACACTATTCTACAGAATCTATACATACATCTATCAGAAGGGTAACTAAATTATTTACATAATGAACGCAGATATTTTTTGAACAGCAACACAAACTTTGAGAATAAAAACAAACACTAAGATAAACCTTATTGAAAAAATAGAATTAAATAATAAACTTGAATTACATTTAATAATCAAATGATGCTTCAAATTTTCAAAGTGGAAGCTCCTTCAGCTCTAAGTATTTACGTATATATAATATTCCATCCCGCTATATTCCTCACAGTGAATATTTAATAAAATTTAGAATGGGGCTAAACGTCTACTTTGGAGAAAAAGGCCATATCGCTGACGTCAGAAAGAAATTTAATACAAAAGACTAGAAGAAACAGTCAGAAGGTAAATTGGCTCCATGATCAAAATCCCCTACCACCTGTTGTTGGCAAAGCTTATGTATGCAGAATCGTCCACGGA
This sequence comes from Caprella mutica, assembly GCA_947561585.1. Lineage (NCBI taxonomy): Eukaryota > Metazoa > Arthropoda > Malacostraca > Amphipoda > Caprellidae > Caprella > Caprella mutica. Next base: position 42,394 of record CANNZV010003312.1, read on the forward strand.
CAATTCGTTCACGAAATCCATTATTTTGTATTATATTTAATAAGTGTAATTATTTTATATGATATATTATTTATATATATTCTGTAATATAAATGTAGAGAACACCCTTTGTTGATGGTAATTAGAAATTCATGGTCTTTGCCTTTATTTTTATTGCAATCTTTTTCTCCTGCTGGCCAGCAACAGTAAAATAATAAAACTGAATACTTTTGTTAATCATATACAGGCAGGCCTTTTTACTCGGTCTTTTGAAATCTGCAATAATTGTCAGGCATGTCTCGATGTTATTATTACAGTACATAAACATAGAAAACAGACATTTCTTGTGTTGCTTATTTCACTGTAACTACAATAGTCCATCAATAGTATTTTCAGATGAGGTTTTAAAAAGCACTTTTGGTTCAGAAATTAGTTTTTTATAACAGAATATATTTTTAACACTGACTGCATAAAATACATACATGATACTTTTTATTTAATATACTACATGATACTAAACTTGATGACGGGTACTCGTAGAGTGCATACCTTCGCTGCCACTTGTAACTCTTCTAGATGTCTTTGACCATCCAATAATACTTAAGTACTAAATGTCATTGTCCTTTAGCCCGTTCACTCCCAAAATCGAATAAAATAGTTCCATGATGATAACTAGGGTTGTGACTTTGCATATCTTGCATATTGGTGAAAAAATGCATATGCATATAAAAAAAGCATATGCAAATCTTAAAATGCATATGCAAATCTTGAAATGCATATGCAAATAAAAATTCCATATGCAAATAGAAAATGCATATTCATTTTTTATTTTGCATATGCATTTTCTATTTGCACATTGAATTTCTATTTTATATACATATAAAAAGTGCTTATTAAAATAAATTGATTAACGATGTTCAAATGATAAACTTCTACATAAATAAATGATAAACATCAGGCGAATGAATAAGAGCTAGATATTTATTCTACTTCAAAAAATTTAATATTATAGAAATTAGGTTATAACGAGGTGGGAACTTGGTTGAACTCTGCTTCTAAATATTCCAGATAATTATTAGAGAGAACTTCAAAAACTTCTACAGAGCATAGAAATAATGAAAATATATATTGCGTTCATAGATTCAACATTCTCAGTAATTCCAGCAACAATAGAGCAAATTGAGGCGCGAGGCAGGTCTATCTCAAAAGTGATCACTAGGGTTGTGACAATATTCTCTATGAAAATTAGGCTTTTATGCTTTAAGCTTGATAAAAAGGCTTTTATGCTTTATATATATATGCATTTTATGCCTTAAAAATATATCTTTTTATGCTTAAAATATACTTTTTATGCGTTCAGGTTAGCGTTATATGCTCAACGATATGCGTTCAGGTTAGCTTTATATGTTCTAATTTCTTTGAAATAAGGCCAATTGTAATGGGGAGTTTTCATTGATGGTATATTTCGTTAATTAAACCAAAAACAAAATAACTAATTTACTATCTTAATTTTTTTTTGGTGTAAATAAATGAAATATATATTACTATATAATATAGAATAGTTACACCTCTTTTTAATTTGTATAAAACTTTTCTAATCAAAGAAAACGTGGAGGAAAAGGTTGACAAAGATAAAATTACTGAAAAAAACAATAAGTTAAGTGTTGGTTTTAAATTGTATTACCTCTGAATATAATCAATGTTTGACTAGATACTAGGTAAACTAATAAAATATTTGTTAAATTATAAATAATATTATTTGAGGGGCCATTGTAGGATTTGCATGGTCAGAAGAACGGATAATTTTGATCTTTTTTAGTGGGTGACCGTTTAAAGATCATGCGCTGTACGAGCTTTACCTGTATAAAAGATACTTCATATTTATGACTTGTTAATGTACTTGGAAGCAGACTTTATAAGAAGTGTTTCAATATATAAAAATTGACAATTTAAAGATATTAACTTTCATTCTACATCTCAGTGTTTTATTATTTTTACAATTAATAAAAAAATATTTGGTGAAAAATACATGGGCTTCTTAGTAACAGCCTATTTCGAAAAATAGATGGAAATCTAAAATGTCTACTTAACTGAAATAAGTTTAATTTTTTTCAATTAAAATTATTTTCTGCATATATTTTGTATATGCGTTTTATAAATGCATATATTTTGCATATGCGTTTTATAAATGCATATGCGTTTTATAAAATGCATATGCATTTTATGAAACGCATATTTCAAGCGAATATGCACTAAATTTTTATGTGCATACACTGCAAAATATGCAGTGCATATTGTCTCAACCCTAATGATAACTAATCGTCCCACCAAATTTCAGGCAATTTGGTTGAATACTTTTTCAGTTATGCGAATAACAAGATGGTAAATAAATGCCGCCATAAAAGTGCATATACCTTACCGTTAGAGCATATGCCTTATTGTTAGGGCATATGCCTTATTGTTAGAGCATATGTCTTATTGTTAGAGCATATGCCTTATTGTTAGAGCATATATGCCTTATTGTTAGGGCATATGCCTTATTGTTAGAGCATATGTCTTATTGTTAGGGCATATGCCTTATTGTTAGAGCATATGCCTTATTGTTAGAGCATATGCCTTATTGTTAGGGCATATGCCTTATTGTTAGAGCATATGCCTTATTGTTAGGGCATATGCCTTATTGTTAGGGCATATGCCTTATTGTTAGGGCATATGCCTTATTGTTAGAGCATATGTCTTATTGTTAGGGCATATGCCTTATTGTTAGGGCATATGCCTTATTGTTAGGGCATATGTCTTATTGTTAGAGCATATGCCTTATTGTTAGGGCATATGCCTTATTGTTAGAGCATATGCCTTATTGTTAGGGCATATGCTCTAACCAAAATATGATTCATCATATACTTTTATGATAACTGCATATTGTCCCAGCCCTAATTATCATATTGAGATTTTTACATGTTCGAAAATATGGAACCGCACGGAACATATCCTAAAATGGGACATGTTAAATTTCTGAACCAATTGGATCCTATAACCTCAAATAGATTATATAATATTGATGTTCGTTTTTTTTAGTTACCGTGAAATAATCACAAAAAGTTATATGCGATTTCTCTGCCTACGAACGGTACTTATCTAGACACGACTCGAAATAAGTACTACTTTTATTAAAGTGAGGTGTACTTAAAGCGAGGCCTGCCTGTACATAGCAAGAGTGGTCTCAAACGTGTAGACCTATAATCCTATTCTACATTGGCCCACGATCTAAACTAGAGGCTGAAATATGTAAGGCTAAGGAGGGTTTTCCCAGCTTTCAAAAGGAATGACTTCTAATCTGCAGCAGGCTCCATTAACCCACATCCGTTGAGGTGCCGCCTCTGAGAACCTTTGACCCTAGAGTGGGTGAGACTCCTTGGTTATCTTGATGCCACCATCAGCAGACAAGCTCTTCAATGTCCATAACATACTTTACCAATAAACAATATAGGTAGGTTATAGTCACTGCTATGTATTGTGACTAAAAAGAACAGACATTGGTGACTGCATTCATGAATAAAAGAGGGAAATGAAGAATTAATTAAAGAAGCCTACAAACCTTCTCAACACTCTACCAAGAGCATAACACTAGCGCTATGTTCAAGGAATGGAGAGCAGTAAGTAGCGTTAAAAATTATGGACAAGGTATAAACGAAACAAAAGATAATTATCCAGATCACAATATTGAGAAATCCAGACAATATTAACCTAGAAAACCATCTTTCTGATCTGAGGATAATAATTAATATGCAATTTTGATTGTGTAATAACATTTACTTTTTTCCAAGGAATTAGCAATGAAGAAGTTGCTCGTGTATAGCAATAAAAATCAATGATGTACACAAATTGGATGATTGCAGGTAGGTGTTAATAGAAAATATTTTAAAAGCACTCAAAATACTGATTAGAAAACCATATCATAAACAAGATACAATGTAGAGAATGAATACGTAGAATAAGATAAGATACATGAAAGATGTACTCGAAACAAAATTAACGTTACAAAGAAATGCTTACAAAAAAAATTTAACTAGTTAACAGACCTAGCAAGGAAGATGAAATTTATATGTATTAGAAATTGATGATATCTACACACTTTAAATCAACTTCAGAACTTGTGGCTGTGTAGACTCAAACGTATAGATGAAAACTAGAAAGAACTTAATACTTTGATGCATGAAAATATCTAATTAGATTAGAAAAATATTTGTGAAATTTACAGCACTAAATAGTTATGACCGCACTAGACAAAATCACAAGAATGATACGACATAATCAACTCATAATGCCATTATCTGATTCAGAAGACCCAATATAATGCATAAATTCTTTGATCATCATTAACTTTCTGGCCAATGCATATCACCTACACTAGCGTAATGTTATAAAAACACAACTAATACAAATGACAAGAATTTTTATTCATTTTTTTCTTGCCGCAGCTAACTAAGAAGTTAAGCTGTGGTATCCTTACAAGATTCATTCGACATTTTCTTTATCTGGAGAACTATCGGCACCGGGAGCCTGAGAACAGAATGGAGAAATTAACACATTGAAGTAACTTGATGCACTAATATAAAGAATGGAGTTGACTTGAGATAGATCACCATACAAATAAATCAGAATATCATTCACTAAAGTGAAAATAAATCGAACAGTTCTTCATTCCACAAAATAACAAGAATTATAATTTCATTGACTATATAATTTGATGAGGATTTTTATTTACCTTTGCGGCGGCGGCAGCAGCTGCGGCTCTCTTCTTTGCTTTCTTATTTGGCTTCTTCTTCTTCTCATTCTTTTCAGCATCTTCATCTTCATCATCTGCCTCTTCTCCTTTCTCCACCTTCTTGGGGGCTGAAAGGGACGCTTTTAGTTAAATAAAGAGGGAAAGTTACTTGATGTAACTTGATAAGTAGCCAATTATAGCAAATGAATTCTTTAACGATGCAACAAAAGCTAACAGATATATTTATAAAAAAGACAAAGAAATAAGTCGAGAATTTATTAATCAGGACTTTAATAAATAACAAGACATTTCCATTAAATAAAATTAATAAATATTCTGTACAGAACAGTAAGGGCAAATCTGTGGATAATTGGCGGATTTTTTAGCAGCTGAGGTTTGTGTGACAATATCTTTACTCACCAGCAGTGGGCTCTTTGCTGGCTGTTTCAAAATCTCCAACTAGTTCAGGAACATCTTCATCTTCACCAGCTGGGTTCAGGCCTACAATGAAAAGGATTATGTTTACACCCAAAAAGAAAATTGTTAAATTAATGCCTTTCAAAACTAATCAAAAAATTAATTCAAGCAAATAAAAATTTATCTTAAAAAATAGTACAGACAAATCTTGGGTATATTTAAAAACAAAATGGCTAGTTTGTTCTCCCATGAAGCATTTAAGTTAGAGCTACATCTTCCCTGTGGCTGAATAGTCACCTTGTGAGAGGGCAGAAGCATGTCGCTTGAAATGATTCAAACCATCAGCTCCGAGGTGATTCAAAATACCAGGCAGGAGTTCAGTGAAGTATTTCTCTTCAGAGTGTCCGGAAATTGCAAAAGTGTTGGCTCCAAGGGAAGCTTGTACGGTGGGATTGTTGAAATTTATTACCTTGCCATCATCTCTAATCATGTTAACCTGAGGAAGTAAATTTGTTATCAATTCATGAAAATTGAGCTAAAAACTAATAGATGTAATAAGTTCAATTTAATATTTGAAAAATGAGTAAAAACTTCTATAAGACAAAATATACAACTGGAACAAAAATGAGTAGTTTAGAATTATTAATTAATGTAATGGTCTTAATTGATAACAACATACCTCTTCAATACCATTGATATTATTAACAGATAGTTTCTTTAATGATTGCTGGATCTTTTTATCGTCGGTGGTGGTAACTTTACGAACAATCTTCTTCTTCCTTCTGGCTGTACCTTTGCCGCCAATGCGGACTTGTGATTGTAACTTGGCTAATTTTTCAGCATTCATTGTGACTGGAAAAAGAAAAAAAAACTTATTAATGGACAATAGTATGATATAAAAATCTTCTACAGAATTGTAGACTGTGGAGAAACTCAACCAATTAATTAGCTCAACTACTGGAGTAGGAAGTAACAAATTAATAAGGATTTTCTAATTTGTTACAATGTTAAATTGAAATAGGTCAACAAATAGAAAATGAGAGTGATAATCTTCAAGTTCTCTCCACTTGGATAGAATTTTTGCACACCATTTTACTACACTTTTGGAAGTGGTGACAGTTTTCTTTGATGCTTTTCATTTGGTGGTTGGTCTACCTCAGTAAAAGCAGGTGACTGCAAAGTTTACAGTCTACGTTGTTGGTTTCTATTATCATTTCCTAATTTCAAACAGGAGTTATGAAGTCTAGTAATCAAGGCTTCATACAGACTATACTTAATAATTTTTCATCATGAGATTGGGATCCATATGATGAATCCTTATTTCATTCTGTTACATTTGACCAAAATACACAGTATTTCATAAAATATTTCTCTACAGAGTTTTGAAATGTATCAGCTTAGAACAGGAGTTTTAGGATTTCCTTGAATATTCCTGTTCATTAGTTAGCTAAAATTTAATTATTCTATTTTTTGTGCACCTCTTTAGCATCACCTTCATGTAGCTACATGAAAAGTTTCTACATGATGTGTATGAAAACTGTACCTTATCAAATTATTTTACTAATAACATAAGTCAAAGAATAAAATGGAAATCTTAACATATATTTATTCAAGTTCAAAATTTGCATGAATCCTATTTTTCCTTTTATCAATCAGGATAAATAAAACCTTTATAAGAGCTGATTGCCTTTATATTTAAGGCAATGCATTAAAGTTATAAAATAGTTAAGTATATCTAGTATGTGCATTGTGATTGATTATCTAAATGAATGAATCTTATAACAAAAAAAAACATACATTATGAATTTATGATCAATTTAAATCATACATTAAAAACCCTATTATTACAAAGAGGGAAAATTAAAAATTGTTCACTTTGTGAGCAACAATTAAAATATTTGAAGAGAATATTTTTCCACTTGAGAATATCACTTTGGTTCATTTTCTCTCTTATTTCTCAATAAACAATATAGAATTAATTAGTATATTTACATTAATTTTATAGTGACAGCACAGACATTTTGAAAAGATGAAAAAATCCATTAACACATTTCCAATAATTTGGCTGACCCACCAATTTTTTCCCAATCTAGCATCAAAAATTAATTGTAACAATGGAATAAACCTGTTTGCAGAATATGGGATATTTGTAATACTCTCACTTTTCTCTGTGAACCAAGTGAAACAGAAAGGCTCATAAACTCTCCATTTAACTAGCTAAATTTTTCTCCAAAATTATCAAATATTCATAAATTCTCTCCAAAATAACATACTAGCATAGAAGAAAATTAGATGCTTCTCAAAAGCTCAAAACAACTGTCATTAACATACCAACCAAATGACATGAAAGAACATACTTTATTAATTAATTATTTTCTGGTCTAAAAAACCAGAACCACTATGAATTAATTACTTTATTTACATGTATTTAACTGAACAGAAAAGGAGATCTCTACAAACCAGTTTTAAGCAGTGGGAATAAGTAGCTAAACATCTCTCAACTTTGGTAGAAATATTATTTTCAAAAAATTTATTCCATCAACAAGTTAGTGGGATTCACCATGAAATATAGTTTGGCTGACCATGTTTCAAAGTGTGGCAGGAAAGTTGCTACTTTGATGTGATGGACAATTCGACTCATTCCGAAGTATATATTAGATAATGATAATATTTGAGAAAAAAAGTATACAAATATACATAGAACTCAAGCCCCTATATAAGTAAAAAAACTGTGGCTTCTTGGTGAAGAACCAGTATAGAAAGAATGTTTCCACTGAACTGACCTAGGATTTTTTTTACAGAAATTGGAATTTGGGGGCAGCAAATAACATGAGAACATAGGAATTAAATAGGACTTGGGTGCATGATTAATCTTCAAATCCTGCTATACTTTTCAGACTAGGTGAGGAATTGCAGTTTAAATTTGAAAACTTCCTTACGTTTCATGACTGATGCATGTGCATCCTTTATGGCTACTTTATTAGTGATTTAACAGTTGAATACAGTTTCTTTTTTAACTTGTTTTACCCCTCAAAAGTTGCCAATACATTGGTGACTAGAACAGAAATATTTAATTTCCTCTTATGCTTAACCCTTTAGAGGGCAAGTATCACTCGAGTGATACACCATTATTTTCAGTTCATTATTTTCCTCATGAGTTTAACTACCATTTCATTGTATTAAAAAACCACAGACAATAACAGACATATTTAAATATTATTTTTCAAAAAAGGAAAGAAATTCACAAGGAAAATATAGAGAAGTGTTTGACTATAACATATTTAAAATTTAGACCAATTTGATGAGTTTATCGGTAAGTGCCCGCTAAAGGGTTAATTTGGAGAGAATTTTATCATTATGGATAGAACTACAGCTCCATTTGGAGAGAGGCTGGACTGCATTTCATGGTAAATTCCACCAATTTGATAGTGACCAGAGGGATTTTTCTCCTATTGAGAATGATATTTTAGCAGTCTGGATTTTTAGATTAAAATGGCAAGTTTGGACATGCTTTATTACCTGGGATAATAGATTGTGCATACCTATGTCACATGCATATCAGTCTTGCCGAATCTGATGGGTACTATTATATCACATTTGGTACATTTATTTTATAATAATAAAATGAATAACAATAGGTAGTAAATAATTATAAAATATCGGTGTACCCAGTACCAGTAATTTTTAAGTATCGGTATCGGCAGATTACCAAAACCTAGTATCGGTACTCTTATAGGTATTGGCAATAAATATGGTATCGTTACAGCCCTAATTTTGGGGGTAATTTGTCTCCAAAGATTTTCAAATTTCTCTGCAGAATGGCCAAAAATCACCACTAATTACATGAAATGATGAAACATAGGAATTAATTTTTATTATATTCAATGCCTCAATTATTCAATAGTTGCCAGACTATTGATGCATCATTAATCTTTAGAACACTGGACTAGCAGGCATTGCCAGGCAGCAGCAAGTGACTCGTGCAGTTACGCTGAGCCAGTCTGTATTCATAATTCCACCCAGTCTGCAAAGTGCGTCAAATCTGTCACCAAGATTTTATATTTCAGAACAATTAGTCTCCAAAAAAATTCAAATTAGTCTACAAAATGACCAAATTTCTTCAAAATGTCTCCAATAATAATAATAATAATAAGTAAACATAGGAATTAATTAGAAAATAGTCACCAAGATCTTGTTTTGATGAATTTTCCCTCAAATATAGTCTCCAAAGATGATGAAAGATCTTTGACGACATGGACGCGCTTTGCAGACTGGAAATTCACAGACATGTCAGTGGAATTTTTCTCCTTTGGAAATATCCGAAATAATATTCCAGCAAAGTCGGTTGATTTATAGCTATTTATACCCATGTTACTAATAATTTTTGGTGGATAAAGTGGGGAAAATGATGGTGGATCCAAAACTGAAGGAACTGGTAAACTGTTCTCCAAGAAATTCAATATTTTGCCTTCTGCTCTCAGTAAAATATATGTAAACATTGGAGGAAATTAAGGATTGTTCACACCAAAAATGGTAAAAATTTCCCATATTCTGCAGACTTGGATCAGCCAAGTTATTGGAAATTTATGGTGGATTTTATCAGCTTTTTGAAAAAGTCAGTGGATTTTTCTGCACCAAATACAGACTGGATGCTGAGCTGAGTAACTCTCTCAATTTAAAATATCTTTATAGTCTTGTGGACACTGGTCGTGGAAGCCTATTACCTAGCCAGGTAATGAAGCATCTATCAAAACTGACCATTTTGATGGCAAGTTTGTTAGTTATTTTGAGCCCTTCAATTGCAAATGGCAAGAAGAATCTAATTTTCTCCTATGCTACAATGTTATTTTGGAGAGAATTTATGATAATTTCAATTAATTTGATCATTTTTGAGAGAAATTTGGTTATTTTAGTTTTTGAGAGAAATTTGGTTATTTTTGGAGAGCTGGAAAGACGAATCATCGAATGGAGATTTCATGAGCCATAATATTTTACTTGGTACCTAGTAGGACAAGCGTCTATGCTTAATAGCATTAGCATATAATGATATACCCCATGTTTCAAAGTATGGACGAAGTTGCCAGTATATTGGCAACTTTGGCGGGGTGAAATAAGTTGAAAAACTTGTAAATAAGAAGAAAATCACTCATTTAATAGTCTCAAGAGACAACTGAAAAGAGAAGAGATTTATGGATACACATGCTGCATGTATTCCAGTCTGCAGAATATGGAACATTTTTCCCAGTCTGTATTTGGTGCACAAAATTCCACTGACTTTTTCAAAAAGCTGAAAAAATCCACCATAAATTTCCAGTAATTTGGCTGATCCACTAACATTTTGCTCATTTTTCCACCGAAAATTAATGGTAACATAGGAATAAATTGCTTAAAATCCACCGATTTTGCCAGAATATTATTTTCAAAGGGAAAAAATTCCACCGACAAGTCGGTAGATTTTATCACGAAATACAGTCTGGCATTTTTCCAAGACCCTCTGCGGAAGTTTTTGATTGAATTATTAGAAATTGGAGATCTCTGCGGGAGATCTTGAATTAATTCCATGTTACATTAATTTAGCTGCAGGAGATTTTGATGCAATTCCTATGTTACCATCAATTTAGCTGCGGGAGAATCTGAATCTGCTACTGAGAGTCAGAGAGTAACTGTCTCTCAAAATAAAATCTCGGCGGGAGAAAAGACTCATTCTGCAGACTGGCATGCATTGGACATGTTTTCAAGTGTAAAATCTTCACTAGGAAGTCAATTTCCTTCTTTAAAGTATCTTAAATCAGTTAAATGTCACCTGGATCAATTTTCTCACTAAACTGGTGACTTTCTTGACATACTTGAAAACATGGCATATACCTACCCAGTCTGCAGAATATGGAACATTTTTCCAAGACTCTCTAGTCTCTGCAGGAGATTTTTATTGAATTTTAGAAATTGGAGATCTCTGCAGGAGATCTTGAATTAATTCCTATGTTACCATTAATTTTGCTGCGGGAGATTTTGAATTAATTCCCATGTTACCATTAATTTAGCTGCGGGAGATTCTGAATCTGCTGCTGAGAGTCCGAGAGTAACTCTCTCTCAAAATAAAATCTCTGCGGGAGAAGAGAATCATTCTGCAGACTGGATACCTACCTACCTAAAGGCTAAAGACTAAAGTCTAGATAAAACATGTCTACTAGACTACTACTACCTACCTATACTAATTGGTAATTGCACTAACTTAACCAGATAACCAGTAGGTACTCATTAGTTATGAACTTATGACTACCTAGCCTAAGAGAATTATGTTTGAAATTTCAACAGCATGATTCATAGTTCATACCTACTTGGCTAACTAGGTAGGTACAACCTAGTATATAACTAATAATCTAGTTCTAAATTGAAAAAATGGCTATAGATATCTAATAACGAATAAAACGGTTTTCAAACAAATAGGCGCTAACCAAATAGTATTTATCAAGTCTGAAATATACGTAGCCGACTGCTTGTTCCGGTACCACCAACACGTGATTTTCGCTATTATAGCAACTATTTATTTAAACATTCAAAATGACGACCGAAATATAAAGAATAGAGCAAAATCAGATAAAATAAGGAAATCCTGATATAAGCACACACAAAAACCTTAACATATATTACATTTACACACAACATTACCTATTAAATTTGATATATGATGGAGGACCAGCGACGAATACTCTACCATGCGTTGCAGAAGTATAGCAATAAATGTCAGAAACAAGAGAACAAAGTAGCTCTGGCGGCAAGAAACGAAACTCCACGATAAGGTGTTCAAGCCCATAAAAATTTTTACTGTATATAGAGTCAGTAGGTAAATAGATTTATTGGGAGTATAATAGGATGAAACAAAAAATAAAGTTAAATATCAAGTGTAACAAAAGTATGACTTTTTCATAATGAGAAAAAAATAATTGTTTTATTTTTAAACTAGGTATAGCCAGAAACTACACAGTATTGGTTGATTTGGACCTATAATCCTGGTTCTTCCATGTTAATACCAAGTACCTAATTCAAAAAAGCTAGAAATAGGTCACAACATACTACAGAAATCATTAAATGACATGAAAAATATACTTCCTTATTTACCTACCTAACTATGTATGAAAAATAATTATTTGATATAAGAATATAAATTATCTAGGAATTCTTAGTAGGTACAATATATATTTTCTATTTTTATTTCATCATTGTTAAAATCAATATAAATCATATAATTCATATTTACTTTCTTCTCTATTTCCATATTTGCAATGTTATATTTAATAAATTCACACGAGCCTCTATCCTCTCATTTTAAAATATTAAAAATGATAACCATTAGCTCTATGTTCATAGAACATTCTAGAACCTCTTCTATTAATTTGGTGGCAGTACCTGTTTAGTTGTGAGATACGGTTTTGTTTATATTTGGGAGGGTTGGTGAAATAAGGTTTTAAAATAATCAACTAAAGATTAATGGTGTTTCAGAAGAGACATCATTTAGTTGACATGAATTAGATTAGTGCTGTAAGTGGAAGCGTTAAAGGTCCTCTCCAGGCTTAGAGAAAAAATGAGTTTATTACGTAGCTAATATTTTAGAACTAAGGTTTACGATAATTATCCCGCAAACCACATACAATTCGGTTCAGCATATATTTTATTATTTGCTTTTAAAGTTTTTTAATACTCTGTGAGTAACAATCGAGCAAATCTCTAACCTGACGCTGAGAAAGAAGATTGTACACTCTTTGTTTTGATTTCAAATTTAGATTTTTAAACAAACAATGCGTTTTTGGCCTTCTCTTAAGATATTAATTGTTTCTAAAAGTATATAAACGTTTCTATAACAAGTTTATCCAAATTTAAACCTTTAAACGAACAATAAATAACCAAATACCTAGTTGACAATCAAAACAAATGGTATACATTCTTCTTCTTCAGACTGAAAATTGGAAAGTCGGAAGTAAAGTAGGATAAAAATCTTTAAAAGCATATAAAATTAAAAATAATATGCGATCAAATTTGATGGGGTTTGCAGTAAAATAATAAGAAACATTAGCCTCGTTGATTTAAGCAATAAAAAATTTGCTTGGAGGGGACCTTTAATTGAAGTAAGAGTAAGATGGAAATAGCGATGTAATCGGATGAGGTGAGGCCATGAAAAATAGGACTATTTTCCATCGATAATGAATTTTACAGTATTAGTAGATAAAACGCAACTTTATTAAAGTATAAATATTAAATTTGATGCAAGTATAAATTAATAATAAACAGATACCTACTGAAAACTATACCTACATTATGGCTACATAACAAACATTCTATAATAGAAACTACCTGAACAAAATAATATACAATTATACTTATAAATCTGACTCGTTCTAACAGCGATCGGCTCTTACTATCCTTAAGAGAGGGAATTCCTTTCTTCAGCATCTTCTCGTATGCGAAGAAGAGTTTTTTAAGACAATCGAGCCCCCCTCTTCCGGGTGATCTCAACCCCTCTTCACGACCTAACAAGATTACATTCTTCTTGTTTTTAATGGAAAAATATCGTCTATAGAAAAATTTAACAGATATAAAGAATATGTAACTCACCAATTAAATTTGGCGGTTGCTCGTTGTATTCTGTGATTGATAATGAGATTTTGAAAATTATCAGTGGCCTTTTTATATTGGCCGGTCAAATATGAAAAATTAAAAAACAGGTGTCCAATATGAAAACATTACAAGTGCATTTTCAGAAAGATCGACTGGTTTTTGTCACTAAAAATTAATGAGATGTAAGGGTAAATTTTATGTTGATAAGTCTTCATGAAAGCCTCTAAGTTCGAACTTATTATGAAAATAACTATATGTTCATTTGGAGGTCGTAAAAGCCGCAGTTAGCTAGATGACGAGGAGCAGCACTACAAATTAATGTGTGGGTGCTTGGGACCCACTGGAGCACCTCAGTCGGAGGAATTGCTTATGGCTCTTATCCAAGAGCCATACAATTTTGTTGGCTCTTAGATACACTTTTGGTGCATTATCAACCCTTCAGGGTCAATTTTTTAAGCACCTGCGGGTGAAATCTTGCGTAACCGGTTGCATCTTCCTCCTTGAACATAGAGTCTGTTCTAGATTACACTGACAATGACAGGGTCATTGTTGCTATGGAAAGCAGTATTGCCACCACGTGGTGCTCTTCTGTGTACATGCCAGGTGACTCAGATGACCTCCCGGAACCAATTGAGTATAGTATTCCCATCCAACATTGTGAAATTAATAACATCTCACTCCTTATAGGGTGTAATGCTGATGCACATAACATTATATGGAATAGCTAAAAAAATAATGAGAAAAGAGACGACATATGGGACTACGTAATATCAATAAATTTGGAGATAGATAAATAACCGAGGGCACGAACCCAGTTTTGTTATACAGAACAGAAGCAAAGTCCTCGACCTAACGCTGGATTCACTAACCATAGTCGACGAGATATCTGCCTGTTGGGGTGATGGTGTTCCCTCTCATGCACCCGCTCCATCTTGGTGGAGTATAACTGCATCACAAAGGTGAGTAGGAATATTAATCGTGCTGATTGGACATGATATGAATTAATTAACCAAAATAATTTGGTTGAGTGTATACCAGGTGACGGACTGACGGTGACCTCAGCAGCATTGTTGTAAAACAACATTGTCAGGAACTTGACAATGTTGCTTTATCGGTAACTTCTGCTTCTCTTATTTCCGCCCTGAACGAAACCTGCACTATTGGTGGACCACTGAACTGGCTGCCTAGAAAAGAAAGATCAAATCCGTTTGGAATAGAGCAGCTAACACGAATACTCAGAGTGCTTGGAGCAGTTATGAAAACAAACATGATTCTAGCAGAATTGGTAAGCTACTCAAAGTAATCAAAAGACACAACTGGATGTTTTACAAGAACACTTTTTACTCAAACGAGACCCCAGAGGCATGATGTTCGTGTACTACTTCGGTAGAGTAAGGATTGAAAGTGAATTATCCTTTAATTTCCCAAAATTGAGCTAGCGTGTTATTGACCATGTTATTGTCAGTGTAACCAGGAACAGACCTTACGTTCAAGGCGGAAAACGGTAATTCTATGTCAATTCGCCGAAAACGCATTCGCCGCACGATTATTAAAAAAAAATTATCTCATAATTATGTCCAGATGAAATTACATATATTTAGATGAACTTAAATAAAACATAGAATGTTATTACTGCATTATTTATGTCAGTTTATTAACTCTAGGTTAATCCTATTTTCTGTGTAGTTTTTCGAAAGAAAAAGATTATTTTTTTTGTGTTGGTCTCACTTTATTTTAATCCTTCTATATACATTGTAGAATCAGTCTGTGAGTCGCTCGTGAAGCTTTCACTATACAGGATGACACACAAACAAGTCTACCCAACTTTAAATTCGTATAATTCGACAATTATTGAAGGTACAGTTAAAACAGAGTTATTTCTAGGCTTTTAAGAATATTCATATAACTATTTCTTTCATAAAATATTGACAATACGGAGAACTGTATATGAGTAAAAAAGGAAGTCATAATCAATTTTGTTCAGCAACTCCTTTAAAAAAAAAGCTTATGTTAGAATAAATATATTAAATATCTCTAAATCTTCAGTTTTCGAGATTGAATATCTCGGAAACCTATAGAAATAAATCTGTTATATTAACTTCCTTTTTGTACTGAAATACCAGAAGCAGCTATTCCGTCACTGTTGGCCGGGGCTTTCAGCACAGGGGCGGAGCTCCTGGCATCTGCAGATCCCGTAACCGTTGAAAAGTGTCCTCTTCAACAGTAAAGACGCAGACACGATCGCCGCACATAGCCCAAGCCAGATGAAGGCACTTCAGTGGTGAAGTGCACAGCTGGCACGCGTTGGTTGCATGTTCTGAAGGAGGTAGTTCCTGCATGCTCTCAGCCATGTCCAACGGAACCCACGAGGTATTTCTCTTAGTATGAGGCAATTCTCCTGCATTCATTACCCAGAAAATTTTTCGGGGTCGGGTTCTTTCAAGGCCATCTTTAGTGTACGTTCGCTTTGAACAGCTGATCGCCGAAATCATAACAAAGCGCGACGTGTCCATTAATTTAGATAGGAAAAAATAGAAAAAAAGGTTGAATTCTCCTTTAATTGACTCATTTTTAAAGTTACGGGGGGAATTTTGATTTAATTTTTTTACAGTGAAACATTTCGTTATCGTAGATTTTAATTTTTAACAAAGAAAATTTCGAATTACAAAAGTTTTATTCACTACTTATCTAGTATGATCTAATTGTCAGCAGTGTTTAACACATAATAATATGTCTATGAATTATCATTATTTATTCTTACTACAGCTGAGTTATTCCTAACTAAGCACATGATTCAAACAAAGAATTTGAAATAGGGTCCACTCCATTTGTGACTTGTTAAACTGTGCCAGACTGCTAGAACTAGTAAAGTGTTCTACAAGAAATCCTCTATTTTGCCTTCTGTTCTCACCAAAATACTTGGAAATAAAGAAAAATACATGCAATTGTCTTTTTTAATTCTATTCTTTCAAATGAACCGGCATCATAACAAAATCAGTAGATATACCATAATTTATTGAATCAATAGCTATATCTTTAAAACAATGTCATCAATATTCACTAATTATAGATAGCTATATTACATTGCATTAAAGATCTTTACCTTTAAAAATGATTATTTATCGAGAAGAAATATTCCAGTCGATAGTAGAGATTCTAGAGAATACACTTCAAAAATTGTAAATCAAAATTCCACTCGTAACTATAAAAATAAGTCAATTAAATGAGAATTCAACCAGTTTTTCTATTTATTCCTATCTAAATTAATGTTAATGTTGCGCTTTGTTATGATTTCGGTGAACAGCTGTTTAAACTATAAACGCCAGAATGGCCCGACCTGATCAAATATAGATCAACTATCTTTGCCCGCACTCGGCAATTCGGATGAGTAGGGGAGAACCGGGTGAGTTCGTGCAGCGGGTGAATCCGTACAGGGCCATAACTCACTCAACACCTGTTATAATCTAACCCGTTAAAATTCAGGGGCGTATCTAGGATTCGGTCAAGGGGGGGGGGCACTTTTCAAAAAATTAAAGTTTCTGAAAAAAATCTACGGATAATTCCTCAAACTGGTCAGTTATTTGATTATTTTAATTGCTTTGAACACGCTTACACTGTGTTTTGTCAGAAGCATCATTTTTTAAATTGTGAAATGGGAGGACGTCATAATGTTCATAAAGTATAAAGAATGGATTTTATCCTATTAATATTAGCATTTTTCATAAACCTTAAAAATGTTTTTGAATTTAAGAAATGCATCGTCCTGTACTATGTAGTTTCCCAAAACACCTTCTTCTCCAACAGTATGCCGAAAATTCATGCTTCACTCCATGACAAGTGGAATGGTGGCTAAATCTTACCACCTGAAAAAGTTCACAAGAGTTCGTGGTCTATTCAATGTAACTGGTACTATTCACAAGAAAAGCAAATGATACACAGAGAAAAAAGTTTACTCATATTTAATGGGTCAACAATTTATGCTTTGAATCAATTTATTACGTGAGTTGGTTTGACTATATTCATGTTTTCATGTGTGTCAAAACAACTATGACGTGTGTGTCACCAAACATAGTTAATTCAAATCATTTTATGGATTGAATCAACTTACTATGAGAGTTGGAGTTACATTTTGGGAGTTTGAACATATGTTAAAACAACTAGGACATAGTGTGTTGAAGTAACTCACAAAGATTGTCAATTCAATGTATCTGGTGTATGAATTAAGTTACTATGAGAGTTGACGCTACTTTTTTAAGTTTAGGTGCGAGTTAAATCAACTATGACATAGTGTGTTATAGTAACCCACAAAAACTGTTAATCCAGTGTATTCTGCAGTGTATGAATTAACTTACTATGAGAGTTGGCGCTACTTTTTTGTAAGTTTAGGTAAGAGTTAAAACAACTATGACATAGTGTGATAATGTAACCCACAAAGACTGTTAATCTTATTTATCTGGTGTATAAATTAACTTATTATGAGAGTTAGTGCTACTTTTTTTTAAAGTTTAGATGTGAGTTCAATCAAATGAGTAAGTGGCAACTTATGCTTTCCTCAAAGCTAATTTATTCGCATAACACTTTTCAGTTCAAATCTTGTTTCAAGTGTGTTACGTGTTGAATGTGAACGCTCCTCAATACCATTTTAGTTCAAGTGCAAACAATAGCGTTATATGCATTAAATAGTATTATCGCTGCCGATCGATTATTAATTAATTCCATTAATAAATTGATAAATGTCTGCCTAAATATTCTAAAATATTGGTGATTGATAGTTTGGTGGCTTTATATAGGTAGTTATTTGAAGAGCTGATTATCAGTATATAACTTTTATAATAATAAATTTTGATTACTGCCTTCCAGTTTGTAAACTGATATCCAAACTAATTTTCCTAGATTATTATATGTTAACTTATTTACGCATCATACCTACCTAGCTGTTTTTTTTCAGTGTCAATACCTTCTACATAGGCTAGGCAGTTACTGCGCTGTCCTCAGAATAGGGTAAGTTCCAAATTATCAGGCGATTTCAAATTTTCGGTCACGTATGAAATATAGTATATAGCTACCTAATAGCTAATTAAAATAAAAGTTAATTTAATATAGTTTTTCTTACGCGACCGAAAATGCGGAGCCGTCCGATATTTCGGAACTTATCCTAGTATCTTAAGTAAAGTGGTATGATAATCATATATTTTAAAACTAGTTGGTGTACCTATAGGTAGGGTTACACAGCCAAATTCGGTTCTTTAATTTCTAATTGTGACCCTATTAAGAGAGTCTCAAAATCCTTCTGAAATTAGTTTAGCTATACATATATTGAATTGTTGAATATCATAATAAGCTCAATTTATGATAGGTTCTATATATTTTACGAGTACCTTGAAGCCATGATGGTTATTAATGTTTCTGAGATAAGAGACCGCAGTTAGTTAAAGTGCCGCAATTTACCTACTTGACCCTAGTTTTCTATGACTGGGAGAACTCCATCCAAGGAGATAGTCGGAGGAGAACACCGTCCAGGGATTTAGTAGGGTGAGAACACTCCAACCAGAGGTGAGCCTTTTGATTTATTATACTTTCTTGGTATTTAATTAAAGTCTACATTATGAGTGTATAATGAACAAAATTATGAGGATTAGCTAGAAAAATCCATTGCATTTATTAGAGCTAAATTTATACTGCATCTGAAGATTTATAATTAGTTTAACATTTTATATAAATAATTTACTTATATGAAAGAATTCTCAGTTAATAATTCTTTTCATTTCTTTATTAATATATAGTTTTCTATATTTTCTGAATCTACTTTCAGATCTTGATGAATAATTGATGAAGTAGATCAACGTCATCAACTATCGGAGTCCTCTTCAATTCCTTTGAATGGTTCAGGAACAACTATGCTAGGTCAAAGTAAGTATTTGAAAATATTAGATGATTTTTAAATATGTATTTGCAATATGATTAGCTCTTACTTTTTCATATGCTTTTAGGGATTCCAGACATGAAAAGAATATCGAAGATGTCGCTATCTCATCACAAAAGGAAAAAGAGTAGGTGATGTTATTGATAATGTATATGAACGATACTGTGAATTTCTATTCAATATATATTAATATACGAATCTCTTATTTCAGGAATTGGCAACCTACAGTCGTGAAAGAAAGTGACGAGAATTCAAATTGTATTTCTAAATAATAAATCTAAAACTTAAATGTTTATATTTCGTTTTCAATTTGACCTTGGTAATTCTATATTAGCATATTTCAATATCAGTGCCTATGAGTAAGATGAATTGCACTAAAATATGGTTTAGAAGATAAAGGCTTTATCATTAATTTATTATTCATTAAGTTATAGTACAATTGCAGCATATCAAAGATTTATCAACTTTTGTAATCTAGCCAGGTTAATTAATTCATCTAGCCTACCTATTTATCACTACGTAAAGTTATTTATGTCATCTAACTACTTATTTATAAACTGACCTGATGAGATTACTTATTCAATCTAATCTATTAATTTACAACTGATAACCATATATCAATTCATCGGATCGAAAACATTTCAAAAAGCAAGGATAGGTCTAGGTGATCAATTATTTTTTAAAATTAAAATAGTATGCATATCACAGAAGCAAAAGTAATTAGAAAATAAATGTGAACATGTTAGAATTGGTCCTAGAAAATAAATAGTCTAATCTAATTGATACCGGGACCTAACTCGAGATTAAAATTTAATAGAGTAAATATAGTGACTGAAAAAGTCTTGTAAAAAGTCTGGCTACTGCTAACCAGACCGATATTTCAACCTACACTATAATAGTTGATATACATTTACTTAGTTTACAAGTAGTTGATATAACCAACACGAGAAGATGATATAACCTACACGAGTAGTTGATATAACCAACACGAGTAGTTGATATAACCTAACCGAGTAGTTGATATAACCTACACGAGTAGTTGATATCACCTATACGAGTAGTTAATGTAACCTACACGAGTAGTTGGTATAACCTACACGAGTAGTTGGTATAACCTACACGAGTAGTTAGTATAACCTACACGAGTAGTTGGTATAACCTACACAAGCAGTTGGTATAACCTACACGAGTAGTTGGTATAACACATAGGAGTGATTGGAGAAACATACACAAGTAGTTGATGTAACCTTGTTCTGTAGTTGTTTTAACCATTACATATAATTGGTTCAACCATCACGAGCAGTTTTGACTATCACAGGTAGTTGTTGTGACCATCGGGAATTAAAAATAATCAACTCACATATGTGTTGTTTTAACCAACGTCAATTTAACTCATATTAAATAGTACCTGCAACTCACCACGTAGGTAGGCGCACAGATAAACCATAAAATTTAGTCAAAACAAATCAAATATGATTTGATTCAACTAATCCTTTCTCTGTGTGTAACAAAACCAAAAATAACGGAAACAGTGATTCAGGACGTGAAGAGTTTCTATGAAGAACCCCCCAGTTTCTCAGCAGATTCTCCACAACGGAGTTGTGGAGGATCGTCAGGTACACTAATGAAAATCCCTGAAATATCAACGGAAAAAATGATAGGTATGATGCTAAGGTAATATCTCTGTTGCCATTATTAATTGAATGGATATAATCTTTCATGCATTCCTTGATGATGATGGCAACTTGTCATCGGTTAATGGTGTTTCATATCTCAGATTGCTACAGGACATTATTTGGTGCTAGTTTGCTATGCGATCTGATCATCATTTACTGGTTTGGCATGCGATCTATTTAGAATTTATTAGCAAATATAAAAGATACAAACAGGTATACGAGATACCAAATATATATAGTATTTTATTTCCTTAAATAATTATATATCATTTACATACGCAAAGCCTTATTATGGAAATACTTCAAGAAAATATCGTTATATAAACTACATCCTACTAAACTTATAAGAATATAAAGTAAAAATAAGCAATTAATGTCTGTTTTTTTTTTTGGACCTTTTCTGTTTGCTGGGCGCACGGAAAATAATCGAAATATAATACTAAATTATAATGGTATCATACTTACTGACTTCTGATTTTAATGATCTCTGCTTTATTAGAACACCTTTCCTTGATGACAAAGATGGACGAAGATAATAATCTGAAGTGGATTTATCCAATAAAATTGTTATTATCGTTAGTTATATTGTTATTATAAATGCGCCCAAGAAACAGATATTTTTATCATCTTTATATTATTATATTTTCCTATGCGCCCACGAAATCGAAACTTATCAAAATACATTATTTAATATATCAAGTCTATTATTTCTAATTAAATAAATCCATTTTAAAAGTCAGTAAGTATGATACCATTATAATTTATTATTTTATTTCGATTATTTTCCGTGTGCCCAGCAAACAGAAAAGATCATTTATTTTACTTTTAATGCATTGTGACAATATCATCTCCTCTATATTGTTTGTTCTGTATCACAGTTACTTAAAAAGAAAAATTATCATAATTATAAAATAAAAATACTAATGCATTATCAGATCACATTAACCTCACAGATCGCATACCAAACTAGCACCCCTTATTTGGCCTATACTGCACCATTCTGCATCTCGTTCTTCACTTTGGTGGATGCAAGACGGCGCCCCAACACATTGAACAAATGCAGTTCTAGAATTTCTCATTGAAAAGGTTAGAGGTCTATTCATTAGCAGAAGAACGGAAAATTCCAGGCCAGCACACAATCAATATCTCGACCCTTTGGATTTTCTCTTCTTGGCTGCTGCACAAACTCGAGTTTATATATGAAAAAGAATATTCCATTGTGTCTCTTATACAAAGTGTTTTAAGTTTCGCTGAAAGATATAGCCCGGAAACCCCTAAGAAATTTGAAAAATGTTTCGAAGTTTGCTTCGTTCTGCCTTCAGGCTGGACTTCTGTAGGGCCACAGGAGATGTGATTCATATGATATAGCCATATATATATATATATAAGGACAATAAATGTTTAATAATAATACTTTCTTTTCCAACAACGTGGTGTATTTATGATGACAATTGATGCATAAGAAGTGCATCTTATTCACAATTTAAAAATGTCGTTTCTGATGGAACACAGTGTGTCAGTGGATGTATTGTAATGTATAGTCCATAAGCTGTATATCAAGTCTAATAGACTGATAGTTATTAACTTAATCACAATTTCAATCATTTGCTGCAGCAAAAATAATCAAAACCATAATGCTACACTGTGTTTCATCAGATAACGTAATTTTTTAATTGTGAATTAGAAGCACTTAAAAATAAGTCAAATACCATTATAGATGTATCACTTTGAAGGAAAAGAAAGGATTTTTATTATTATTAAACATTAATTGTGTTATATCATATGAGGCACATCTCCTGAGGTCCTACAAAAGTTGTTGAAAATGACCCCCTCCAATGTGAAGACAGAACGATGCGCGCTTCAGAACATTCTTGCATACTTTCTTGAAAGTCTTATTGTTATATATTTGAGCGGAGATTTGAGCACATTGTACACGAGACTCGATCATTGGGATTTTTATTTTCGTTGTAAATTCGAGTTTGTGCAGCAGCCCATATGCGAAAGTCCAAAGAGTCCGTACTTCTGCTAATCACTCGACCTCGAAATCTTCCTTGAAAATTCTAGCGCTGCATTTGTGCAATGTGGTCTTACATCCAGCAAAGTGAAGAAGTTGCAGGCTAGGCCAAATAATGTGCTGGAGCAATCAGAGTTTTGAAAACCATTAACTGGTAACAAGATGCCATATTCGTTAAGGAATGCTTGAACAATTGGAACCATTCCATCAATAATTGCATCGAAGATCATTACCTTAGCATCATACCTATCATTTGTTTTTCCAGATATTGCGAGGATTTTCATTCGTATTTTTTCGATGTGTTTTTGATGGAGGCAAATTAACTTCTCGTCTGTCCAAACGATTCAATTGGCAATGTTGGATGGTTTCTGCATAATCCACTCAAAAAACCGCTATTTATGTGGTTTTTGTTAATGGTAGAACTGAAGTTCAATGATAAAAACGGAAACTAAATAAATGTATGACGATCCTCCACCACGTGGTTTTGGTGTGGATGAAATCTACTGAAAAGCTTTTCTGAGAGAAAAACTAGTGTTTGCTTCAAAGAAACTCTTCACCTCCTGAATCACTGTTTCCGTTCTTTTTGGTTTTGTTTTCATTTGCTTTTCTTGTGAACAGAACCAGTTTCATTGAATAGACCACGAACTCTTGTGAACTTTTTCAAGTGGTAAGATTTAGCCACCCTTCCACTTGTCATGGAGTGAAGCATGAATTTTCGACATACTGTTGAAGAAGAAGGCGTTTTGGCAAACTACAGAGTATAGGACGATGCATTTCTTCTCAAATTCAAAAACATTTTTAAATTGAAGATCAATGCTAATATTAAAAGGGTGATAGAAATCCACTCTCTAAGGACAAAATGGCTTATACATAATACGACTTGAAGCAATTTAATTTCTCCCATTTCGCAATTTAAAAAGGACGATTTTGATAGAATACAGTGTTCAAGCATGTCAAAAGCAATTAAAATTGATCAAATAATTGACATTTTTTCAAT